>VCJN01000464.1:0-83227 GCA_006384855.1 Tetraselmis striata
GTGACACGAGGCCCAGATCCCATTCCCGAGAGCTCAAGGCACAGGCGATGGCCGACATCAACGGTAACGCCAGCGGCGGCCGGGGCGGTGGCGGGTGGTCGTCGCGCCGCGTTGACCTGTCGCGGGCTGACGCGGGCCGCTGTGCGGCTGGTCGCCGGCGCAGCGGAGTGGCTGGATCTCGCGTGGTGGAACGAACGGTGCGGCGACCGGCTGGATGGGAGGAGCGTTGTGGAGGTGGTGCCCGACATGCCTAAGGCGATCACTCAGCTGAACAGCGCCATCGTGCCCTTCGCCGTCAGGCGCGTGCGCCCCCCCCCCCCCCCCCCCCCCCCCCCTTGGCCCGAATAAACAAATCCCCGCGTCACCGGCGCTGCTGTTCAACCCCCGCCCGACCAGCCCATGTCGATTTCCCGTATCGAGGTGCTGAGTGGCCCGTCGCGCGCGAGCAGACTGGCGGACGGGGACGGGGAAGTCTGCTGGGAGCGGGTGGTGCTGAAGCACGTGGTACTGGCGCCGGAGGGGCTGGCGTCGCCCACAGCCAGAGGCAGCGCCGCCAAAAACAGCAGCGCCTCCAACAGGCACCCGCCCAGCCCCCTCCTCCTTCCCATCATATCCCGGCATCTTTCCTCTATGGCCCAGCCCCCCTCTCCCGGCATCTTTCCTCTATCCCTGCTTGAGTCCCCCACAGATAAAACCGCGCTCGCCATGCTGGACTGCGCTCAGGGCGACGTCGTACAAAGTGGAGGCGACCTTCTACAGGGACTGGGCCGAGCCTGTGAAGCAGGTCAGAGCCGATGCGGGCTAGCATCCTCGCGCGGGGAAGGGCCAGTGGGTCAAGGGCACACCGAGCCACCCAGGCTGCCGGGAAGGGGTGCGGAGGTACCGTTGCTCACCGCCACCCCATCCTCCCTTCCCGCCCTGTGCTTGGCGGCAGGCCGGTGCCGTGCTTCCAAGCGCACTGTGCTGCGAGTGCAGCGATGCGGAGCAGCTGCTGGTGCTGGAGGACCTCACGCACGAGGGCGCGCTGTGGCATGAGGAGACGGGGCGCAGCCAGGAGCAGCTTCTGACGCTGGATGAGCAGCAGGTGCTGGCCAGGGTCCGGGCCCCTGCTGTTACCGCCACCGCCGCTCCGCATGCCGCTGCACAGCTGGCAAGGACAGCGGGGGGGGGGGGGGGGGGGGGGATGGTGCCTGTTCTTCCTCGGCACTGAACTGGGCATGCACCTGCGTGGGCGCCTGGCACTCGGGCAGACGGAGCTTGCCCTGGACTGGGCGGCGCGCCTGCATGCGCGCTTCTGGGGGCGGTCCGGCGGCGCAGAGACGGAGGAGCTCTGGCCTGCGGGGGCCTACTGGACGCTGGACAAGCGGCAGCAGGAGCTGGCTATCATGGAGGCAGAGTGGAGCAAGACGATAGCCAATTTCCAGGCATGGATAGCTCCCCTAAAGCGGCTGGGCCTGGCTCTGCCCCAACTCCATGGAACTCCACAATACTGATGGGATCCTCTGATTGAGACAAACTCACTCAATGACGGGGCTTACTGCCACTCTCCCTTCCCCGCCTCCCCCGCTGCGCAATGCACAGCAGTAGGGACAGCATCAGTGGGAGTGGTTTGGGGCGCTTGCTGACAGGCAAATGCCGGATGACTGCAGGATGAGTTCCCGGATGTCTTTGGCGCGCCCGGCGTGCAGCAGCTAGCAGCGCGACTGCGGGCAGCCGCCACTCCGCTGGCGAATGCGCTGGACGTGAGCGGCCCCTGGCACCAGGCGCGCTGGTCCACCGTGGTGCACGGGGACTTCAAGGTGCCCCCCCCCCCCCCCACCCCCCACCCCCCCTCACATACCCACACCCACAGCCGCGCTTCCGATAGCGCTCTGTGGCATTCAACAATCATGTGGCGTATGCGTGCATTCAAAGAAGCTGGATACGACAGGCAGATATGTGCGATTTTTCCTCAGAAATGTACAATTCCCTGTGCTAATTAGACAACCTTGATTTCCGCTTTGGGTAGTCATACACGTCATCTGCCATTGTCTATCAGCGGAGGGTGGAGGCGGGGACGGTGCGGGTCGGGTCCCGGCATTAAGCCCTAAACAATGAAGTCGGCAATTACACCTCATAAGAGCAGCACGATGATATGATGCTCTACCTCCTGAGGCGAGACCAGTGCAATTCTGACCACTAACCCACCCCACCCCTTTGCCTGGCAGACGGCCAACATGTTCTTCTCCCACACGGCCAGTCCAGGCGAGCAGCGCATTTCGGTCTGCGACTTTCAGTGGACAGGTACGGGCTGAGAGAGGGGGGCTTCAGAGGGCCCACATGCGCGAGGGGAAGGGGGCTTCACGGCAGCAGCACACCTGGCTGGTGGATATGCAGAGCCCCCATCCGCTGAACGCTCTTGATTGATGGCCTACTGACCCGACGGGTCGCTGCCCAGGCCACGGGCTCGGTGTGCTGGATGTGCTCTACGTGCTGTTCACCTCGACCGATCCTGGGCTTGTGGCCGCCAAAGAAGGCGACTTTCTGGACTTCTACCACGACCGCCTGCAGGCTCACCTGGTGCGCGAGGTGGCGGCGGGCCATGTGGAGCAAGCGGCCGCGGCCTCATACACACGCAAGATCTTCATCCAGCACTACCAGGTCCCGCCAGCCACCGCCTCGGCCCATACTTGTCGCCGCCCCCCCCACAAATGGCAGACATATGATACGGCAGGCAGCATGTTGTAAACCGGGGGACTGATGGTGCCGTCAGCCATCACTGTGACTGTGCATGGTCACATCTAGTTTCAGGTCCCTGTCATGCATGATTCGCTATTTCAAACCGGCATCATCATTGGAATCAATTTAAATGCTGCGCTGAGCGATGCTGGTCTCAGGGTGGGATACTCACTGACGCCTCTGCTGCTGCCTATTTGATGATGATTCTCCGTGCGCCAGGTGGCGTACCTGGACTATGTGCGCTTCCTCATCGGCCGCATGTGGGGGGCAGTGTCGCCAGAGTCATGCAAAGGCCTCGCCACCGCACTCAACCATGGCACCCACAAGAGGTCCCCCCCCCCCCCCCCCCCCGCCCTCATCCCATCCCCTTTGTCTCCGAGTTCCTGATGATTAGCTCACCGCCCACAAGGCACGCTTCTCCCGCGTGCTGCGGCTGACAGCCTACGCCCCTTGGCGAGCAGATTTGCCGGGCACTTGGTGCACATGGTGCAGAAGGCAGACCACTTGCTGGGGCAGCTGGAGGCTGATGGCTGGCCCGGCACAACGCCCAGCTTGCATCTTAGCGCTGATGGTGCGCCGCTGCTCCTGAGGTGCGCCACCCTCCCCTGCTTGGCGTATATATTAGTCTATGTTTTACATAAACAGTATAAGCATCCGGTTTCTATGTCTCGAAATGTGGGTCACGATCGTCCGTATTACCGCTTCTTGCTCACGTGCCCGCAGCAAGTTGATATATAACTTTCATGCCGCGAGTCATGACTGTCCATGAGTGCCGATGTACAAGTAGCAAATAGCAGCAACACGGAGACATGACCGTTCTTTCTAGTTATAATCGCTGATATTGTTATAATCCATCAGATCTGCTGTAAGCAGGGCGTTGGGTACTCGCACTTGGGAGCTTTCAGGAATACGGATGTGCATTGATCTGTGCTGTCACGGTACCTGGCTGGCTAAACAAGTCGTCCCTACGGGTGTGGCGCTGCCGGCAGGATTCTGGACACCGCGGCGTCACTTGCCTGTGAAGCGGGTGACGTGATCCGCAGCATGCTGGAAGACGCCGGCGGCCGGATGGCAGCCTCCCAGGACAAAGGCGACTTTGGCTTTGGGGAGGCAGACCCGCAGACGCAGGTGGCGCCTCTTAATTGCCTCTCGCACCGCCTGCCGTGTGCTGCTTGTAGATTGCGTTGCTGACTTCCCCCCCCCCCCCCCCCCCCCCCCCCCCCCCCGCCCCCCCTGGAAGGCTGACCTGGCAGCAGAGAAGTGCATCATCAACGGCTTGGCGCGCGCCTTCCCTGGGCTTACCGTCGTCGGCGAGGAGGGCCTCGCCAGTGAGGGCCTCTTCATCCGTTGACCATATGGTGTGCTTAAAGGTTATACATACCTGTATGTGCCGCAAGCGCTTCCGAGCTTACTGACATCCGACGGCTGTGTGCCGCTGCTGCGCCGGCTGTACAGCTTCGGAGGGCGGTGAGAAAGGGGCGGCGGAGAGCGTCGGGGGCGGCAGCCTCCAATTCATCCCTAATCTGGTGAGAGCCCCCCCCCCCCCCCCCCCCTCTGGGCTCCCTTCCTCTGCATCTCCCTAGGACATGTTTTTCGCCTACGCGTCTCGCGGAAGCTGCAAGAACCTGTTATGGATCGGAGGATAGTGATCATGATTTTAGAATTAAGTTTTGGATTTTAAGATGTAGGAGAAGGGCAATTCCGACCATGCTCGCCGGGGGCAGGTGTTGGCAGATTTCATGCTCCAAAACCATGTGCTGGAACCAGGCCTGGCGGTCGCTTTGCTTCACTCACTGATGCAATCCCATCTACGGTTAGAAGTCTGGATGAGGAACTATCACCAGCCGCTGCTTGAAAGTGGCGCATTTCACACCGCTGTTCCAAAGGTTCAATACCGAGTAGGAAATGTAAGTACATGTTAACAATTGTTGGCCCAAGTCGACGTCGCTTAACTACGATATCTGAAAACAATATGCATGTCGTGCCGGCATGGCATTATGGGGTTTCCAGGGTTTGTGCTTCGATATTTTGAATTAATGTCGCAACCTCTCCATCCCCCTGTCTTCCCGCGTAGGACACGCTGGCGCAGGCAGACCTGCTGGATTCCAGCGTTACGCTGGAGGACGTCTGCGTGTGGGTGGATCCGCTGGATGGCACACAGGTACGAAACGCCCCAGCTGCCCTCACCGTGTGGCCACTCAGCCTCCAGCCCAGCATTCCCCCCGCCAGCCTCGATGTGAAACCTCTGCAGCCGCCTAACCCTCGTCGCCTGCTGCGCCCGCAGGAGTTTGTGGATGGCAACTTTGAGCGCGTGACGGTCCTGATTGGCATTACGGTGAAGGGCAGCCCCGTGGTGGGCGCCATCCTCCAGCCGTTTGTGGATTCAGGTGGGCCGGGGCTTAACTCACTTCATTCACCCACACCATGCTCGCTTCGAATGCGCCGCTGTCCGTCGATGTCGAGTGTACTAACAACACTTTTTGAGCCTTACGGTCAATAATATTAGCACTACCTTGGTGCATGTTCATCATGTCGAGCTGTAACTAATGGAAGTGAAGCATGATGAAGCTACTACACGAGAAGAGCGACACGGTAGTTGCACGTAATTTACTATTATTGTCAAAGAACACTGAATACAACTGTCGGCACTATGGAAATTGGATTCATGCGCGATTTTGACATGGTACGACTCTTTGCAGACGCAGATCGTGTGCGCCCTGATATGCTCATTCGTCGCCGCACCCATGCACAGCTTCCGCCAGTAGTCGCTGCTGCTCGGCTGCTCGCACGCACCTAGATCTCGGGAAATCTTAATAAAAAAACTCGAGTATGCACCGCTAGTTTTTTTTGGCGCTGACCCATGTGCTGCCCCGCGATGCTACTCTTGTCGCGTTGGACAGCTGACGGCAGCGGAAAGGGCCGACTGCTGTGGGGCGGGCGCGGCTTGGGTGTGTGGGACGGCGGCGCGCGCGGCGTAGCTCACGCGGTGCGCGTGCCAGCCGCGGCGCGCACAGGGCCGCCGGTGGTGGCCACATCCCGTAGCCACCCCTCGCCCGCGGTGGCGGAAGCCGCGGCAGCACTCCAGCCGAGCCAGACGCTGCAACTGGGAGGCGCTGGCAGCAAGGTCCGTCGTGTAGCGTCCATCCCGAACCCCCCTCCGGTCGCCTGTCAGCGTGCTTGGAAACCATTCCGACACGACAGGCAATCTTGGATCAGCCAAACACTTGAAATCCCAGTCGTCATTTGGTCCGGCTACTGCTACTTCAGTTGCGATTTCCGCTCAAGCATCCTAATACAGTTTAACAATATGCTAATGGACTCATCCTGGGAAATCCAAGCAAGTGATAAAAAATAGATGCCATGCCGACTTCAGAATAGTATCTAAGCGGAGTTTCTGCTCTCGTCGGGCCGAGCCAGCAGGTTTCAAAATACATATATGCGTTGGGGTCGGCAGGGCACATCTTCCATGGCTGCCTCCGCTCATGTCTCAGAATCTCGTCAATTGTTCGCAGGTGCTGATGATAATCGAGGGGCAGCTGTCGCACTGGGTATACCCACGCAAGGTCCCCCCCCCCCCTCGTTGTTCCGAATCCCAGCTGCTGTCTGAAGCCGCGCGCGCGAGAGGAGGCATTGACGAGTGTCTTTTGTGCTGTCCAGGGCACGAAGCGCTGGGACACCGCGGCACCTGAGGCGCTTCTGCGTGCGGTTGGCGGCTTCTGCGTCGACCAGCACGGCCAGCCGTACGACTATGCCGCCGACTGCGAGCCACGCAACGACGAGGGCGTGATTGCCGGCGGCGGGATGCTCGCGTGGGAGCAGTGCGTTGCCGCCTTCGGGTGGGACACCACCCTGCCGAGCTGAAGAGCCGCCCAGCTCCGGGCGGCAGGGCTAGCTGGCACACACGCCCTCGAGTGCGCTGCTTCGCCTGGCAGCTACTGTCGCTTCTCGTCGTAAATGTGCGAGGGTGCAGGCCGGTGGCGTCGTACGCGAATGGCGTCGTGCCACGGGGCGTCGTCGCGATGTACATGCTGTGGGCCGAGCATTCGTATTTAGCGAAGCTCGTTATTTATCATTGCGTCTGCTGGAATCGAGCGCCCCGCCGCATTTAATTTATTGTGGCATGCACCTACTAAGTTTACTGCGAGTACAAGACAACCCGGGTATGTATAAGAATTCTGCCGCCGCCTGGAAAGGTCGCAGTCCGCTCACAGCAACAGGTCGGGCCCTACTATACAGGAAAACGAAGCGGTGCAAGGATTATTCATATTGCGGTGGCGGTAGCAGTAATGTATCTGTTTCTATCATTTCTGTTCACCGGCCGCTGCCCCAGATGTCGATGTGAACGCTGAGCGCAGAGGGGATTACTTATTATATGACTACTTTATGGCGTCGGACAGCACGGCACAGGCGTTGTCTGCGTCGTTGCGCCCCGACAGCAGGCAGCGGCGCTTCGGCAGTGACACTGATGGAGACATTCGCGAATTCGAACATGCTGCTGCATGGATGGTACAGCAACAGACCAGCTTGGATGTCGCCTGTTTTGCACGAGCTCAGTACTCAGCCCCCCTTTGTCTCCGGCTCATGTTTATTCGCATGGTCTCGGCGATGCATTATCGCGAAGAGGCTAAGGGAAAGCGACTGTAGCTTGTAAACATTGTGTGCTTACATGTGTAGTATTGTGTATGCGTTGGATAATATTGGTTTGTGATCGGCGGCCTGGTGATAGAGCCGGAAATTAAGGGCCGCTCATGGCTTGGGGGAACCAACGACATTATTCGCGCAATTGCGGAGCGCACCAACGGCGGCAGGATCAAGAGCGGGATGCAGGCGGGACGGTACCGGCTGCCTTTACTCCGTCGATCCCACCTCCCGGTCGCCATCTCCAGCACCGACGCCCGCAGTTCTGCCTTCTCCCGAGTACAGGGGAGCGGCTGAGTGTGCCTGCGAGGTTGTGGCCCGCGTCTGTCACGACTTGGTGCGGCAGCATGGCCACCGGAATTTGCGCTTCCCCGGATCTGCAGCTGGCCCATGTGCCCTGCCGCTACTGCGACAAGCCGACAACAACTCCTGCCGCGCCATCAAGAAGGAGCGCTATCATGCGAGGACGTGCGGCCGCCGCTCTCGGGCAGCGTAGACACCACGGAAGCTGCAAGCAGGAGGCGCGCCGCAGCTGATAGGTTGTGGGGCTGCCGGCCTCCAGCGGGCCCGTCGTGCCCACCATCAGCCGGCGCGCGTCCGCATTGCTGCCGCTGAAAATCCCTCCGTCCTAGTCCATGTTGTCGATCAACAGGGCGGTGCCATCGCCGCCGCGCGGTCGTCCATCGCAATCTGGATGGTCAGCTCTTCCACATGAACGAATGCCAGCGCGACGTCGGCGTGCCCAAACAGCACGCGCACGTAGAGCTGCCCCAGGTGCGGCCGCTTGCGTGCCGACAAAGCGCGGGAACCGCCGGCGCTGCGCGGACGTCGTTTCCGCCCTGTCCATTGTGACAAGGCAGCCCATGCGCTTTCACGCGTGGCGTGTAGCCCCGTGCTGGGTCGGACATCGGCATGCGGCATTGACTCCTAGTCCACGGATGCGAACACTCCAAGTGCAACCGATGGCGGTCCTGCAATGCAGGTAAGCAACTTGGCGCAACCATGGTGCAGAGCTTGCTCGAGGGGGGGGGGGGGGGGGGTGAACGGGGGGGGGGGAGGGTGCTGCCAAGTGTGTAAGGCTAAGAGCTGGCGAGTGTTGTCGTGAGGTATCTGCCCATATCTGCCATTGCTGGCTGGGGAGAGAGCCCATGCTGAAGGAGGCGGTGAGGCAGCCGATCGTGGGAAGCAATTCGTCAAAGAGGCGTCATACATAACTACCGCAATACTTTTACATCTGGCTGACATTAGTAAAACTGTCCTCACAAGTGCTAATGCCACAGCAGCACACGCAGCGTGTGGATAGGTTGTGTCGTTACCGCCTGGAATTTCAATGTGTCATGTAACCTAGCCTTCAGAGGGCTGCACGTTTTGCGCTTTCACTTTCGGACCCTATGCGGATTCGTGCAGCCGGGCCGTAAGACAGCTGACCTCTTTAGGATCAAAGACGAAGCAGGAACAAAGTTGTGAGAAATCTCAATTTCAATTTGTGTCATGTAATGACTATTCATACCTCATCCGTGGGTAATAAGCTGGATATTAATGACGTTCCATTACCTTGGATCTCTGGCTTTGATACTGCTGCCAAATGTGATGTTTTGTGTCCCTATTAGTCAGTCGCCGGCGGCTTGTTTCGGCCTCTCTCGTAGTCAGGGGTTACTATCAATAGGTAGTTCATACCCCCGCCGAAAAACGCACAACATGCGGGGACCTGGTCGACAAACTCCAACGAAGAGTAACTGCCGGCGCACGAGTACTCATTCTATATCAACACCGCCCAGAAAGAGTCGTTAGCTTATTGCTTCAGATATGACCCCCTCCCCCCCGGGCCCGCCGCCGCCACAGTATCTTCACAACAGCACCAACAGGAGCGGTGGGACAAAACCCTAAAACCTGGCAGAACTAATTCTTGCACATGCACCATGGATGGATGGATGGAGGGTTGAAGCACTACGGTACGAGTACTGCATATCATTGGCTGCCACGGGTCACAATCCCTCAAGCATATCACACGGCGCCGACAATTAAATAAACATAAAAAAAATAGAATATACCACACGCTAAAAGATGCTGGAGGCAGGCTTGCGACCGACGACAATGGTGAGCAACGATCCCCAAGATGATTCCGACGTGCTATGTCCCAATACCAACAGCTGCCGGTAGTCCTGCAGCCTGGTCAGGCTCGGGCTCGTGCGCCAACGGAGATGAGCAGCTCCTGGCGCCGGCTGCTGTGTACAGTAGAATAAAAAACGGCCCGCGAGGCCAAAGAATAATTAATTGTCTTTTGAGGACCTTCGCGTCGGATTATTCTTGATGTATTTGTGATTTATTCTAACCTATTCCTCTGTTTTAACTTCGCGAGGGAGTCGACAACGTTATTTATCCGAAGCCGGATTGTGTTTGGAGGGCAACCGCTCCAAATTTTGCGCCTGCCGCTGCCAATGCTGTGGATGCTAGCAGCATACAATGCGTTGTGAATAGGCAACGTGGCAATGCCCATCCAGACTACTGTTCCTGCTGCATGCTTGTGCGGGTACCCGCCAGTGGGAGGTGATTTTAGCGGTCGCCACACCGCATGATGGGTCTGCTGGCTTTGACGGCGACTTTCATTTAGCACGTGAAGGCGCCGATTCACGGCACAGCGCAGACTCGACCTCTAAACGATGGTGCCACGGTTGCAACCATCAGCCGGGATTGATGTTCAGGATGGGACATGATCTTCCGCACACTCCCTAATGCAACAGTCTTCTGGCAACAAGCTCCACCAGGGTCTGAAGCTCGGGGTGCTGCCTCATCACAGCCTGCAGGTCCGCCATCAGACCCAGCTGCACCGCCTCCGCCTTGTTGGCAAAGTTGTTGCAGCACATGATCTGCAGAGCTCCGCAGGCCGCCCTTGCAACAGCTTCCGACGCAGTGTGCTGGCGCAATGCAGATTGCAGGTCCGCCATCAGGCCCAGCCGCCCCGCTTCCGCCCTGTTGGCGGCATTATAGCACATGATCTGCAGAGCTCCGCAGGCCGCCCTTGCAACAGCCTCCGACGCAGTGTGCTGGCGCAATGCAGATTGCAGCTCCGCCATCAGGCCCAGCCGCCCCGCCTCTGCCTCGTTGGTATCGTTGAAACACAAGCTTCTGAGCCCTCCGCAGGCCGTCTCCACAACCGCCTCTCCCTCGGCATGCTGCCGCAGCACCGCCTGCAGGTCCGCCATCAGGCCTAGCCGCCCCGCCTCCGCCTTGTTGGTGTCATTGTTGCAGCACATGTTGTGCAGAGCTCCGCAGGCCGCCCTGGCAACAGCCTCCGACGCCTCAGTGTGCTGCCGCAATGCAGATTGTAGGTCCGGCATGAGACCCAGCCGCCCCGCCTCCGCCCTTTTGGAATCATTGCAGCACATGATCCGCAGAGCTCCGCAGGCCGCCCTTGCAACAGCCTCCGACGCAGTGTGCTGCCGCAATGCGGATTGCAGGTCTGCCATCAGACCCAGCCGCCCCGCTTCCGCCCTGTTGGCATCATTGCAGCACATGATCCGCAGAGCTCCGCAGGCCGCCTCTACAACAGCCTCCGACGCAGTAAGCTGGCGCAATGCGGATTGCAGGTCCGCCATCAGACCCAGCCGCCCCGCCTCCGCCTCGTTGGCATCATTGCAACAAATGTTCTGCAGGGCTCCGCAGGCCGCCTCTGCAACAGCCTCCGACGCAGTGTGCTGCCGCAATGCGGATTGCAGGTCTGCCATCAGGCCCAGCCGCCCCGCTTCCGCCCTGTTGGCATCATTGCAGCACATGATCCGCAGAGCTCCGCAGGCCGCCCTTGCAACAGCCTCCGACGCAGTGTGCTGCCGCAATGCGGATTGCAGGTCCGCCATCAGGCCCAGCCGCACTGCTTCTGCTGAGTCGGCACTGCTGCACATGATTCCCAGCGCGCCACAAGCGCGCTCGACGACTGCCTGCAGGTTCGCCAGTAGGCCCAGCCAACCCACCTTCGCCTTGTTAGCGACACTGCGGGACATGTTGTGCTGAGCTCCGCAGGCCGCCTCTGCAACAGCCTCCGACGCAGTGTGCTGCCGCAATGCAGATTGCAGGTCCGCCATCAGGCCCAGCCGCCCCGCCTCCGCCTGGTTGTCACCTTGGCCTTCGCACATCCAGCTCAGCGCACCGCAAGCTGCCTCCGCCACGGAGTCCACCGCCACGTGATCCTGCAGCGCGCATTGGATGTGTGCCATCACGCCTGTCCTGCCTGCCTCCTCGCGGTTGCCGGTGTCGATCCTCATCATGCTGCCCAACGCCCGGCACGCCGCCGCCACCACTGCCGCCGACCCCGCATGGTGCTGAGTCACCCCCTGCAGGTCCGCCATCAGGCCCAGCCGCCCCGCCTCCGCCTGGTTGCTGGCACTGCCGCCACACAGCGCCAGCAGCGCCTCGCAGGCCGCCTCCACCACACCCGCCGAGCCGGTGTGCCTCCACAGCGCCACCTGCAACCTCCCCAGCAGGCCCGCCTCGTGCTTGTCGTCCTCCTCCTCCTCCTCATTTTCCGTGCCATCCTGCCCTCCCCCGCACAGGCTGCTCACAGCTTGCAGAGCGCTCCGGCACACGCCCGCAGACTCCACATGCCGCCTCAACACTGCCTGCAGGTCGTTCAGCACTCCCAACCGCCGCGCCTCCGCCCGGAGTCCGGCGCTCTTGCGGCACAGGGCGCCCAGCGCTCCGCAGGCGGCCTCCGCCACCACAGCTGACGCCGCCTCCGCCTCGCGCTGCCGCGCCGCCTCCTTGGGATCCTTCCGCTTGGGTTTGTCGGCGCCCCCATTGAGTGGAATGGACCTCAGCGGGAGCCACGCCGGCCGGGCAGCCATCATGCCATGCCGCTGCAGCGCCGCCTGCACCGCCGCCATCAGCTCCGCAGGCACCTCTGCCTTCCTCGTGTCACCGCAAAGCCTTACCACCGCCTCACAGCCTGCCCGAGCGACCGCCGCAGAGTCCGCATGCCGCTGCAGGGCGGCGAGCACCGCCGCCGCGGAGATGCCTTTGTCGCTGGTGAGTCGCGCCAGCTGCTGTTGTGGGCCATCATTGCAGGGCCCATTGTCACCTGTGGTGAGAGCACCCGCATGTCATGCCAGCGTCCAACAATGTTGGGGTGATGCTGCATATGTAGGGGAGTGGGCATGGATGTGCAGGGTAGGGAGAGTGCGTGGGCGAACGGTGCCTATCACCCTCGCCAGCTGCATGACATGACAAGAAACATGGATCCACGTACAGGAGGACACGCAAGGGGGGGAGAGGGACGTGCGGGACGGGAGTTCACACAGTGGCGGCTGCTGCTGCCTCACCTGCTGACCCGTCACCGGATGTGTCGCCGATGAGCCGCGCCACCTGCTGGTGCATGCCATCATTGCTGGGCTCGGAGCCACCTGCGGTCAGAGCAAGGCGCCCTCGTGTCATCCCAACAGTCATGTCGGGGCGATGTCACGCGCGCAAAGGGCGGGGCCACGGAGGTGCAGAATCGTGACGCTGAGAGGGTGATGGTGATAGCGTCCCTATCACCATCGCCAGCCGCATGACATGCGACACACCTAGAGTTGCACGCGAGATTGGGACGGATAGGGGAACAACGGCCGAATGCGAACTCGGCTCATGCGGTGGCAGCGGTGGCAATGTTGCCTCACCTCCTGATCCTCCAGCACCCGCCTCCACGCTTGCCTCCCACATTCCCCTGACAGCCCGCAGGTACGCCTCCGCCTCCGAGCCGCTTGCCTCCCGGATCGCCAGTCGCCCGCAGGCGCGGAACGCCTCCTCCAGGACGCCGCCCTCCAAAGACCCCCTCATGCCAGCGCGCGCCAGCGCCACGCGGCTCGCCCTTAGCCAGCCCGACGTCGCCCGCACCTCCTGCTCCGGCAGGCCGAGAGCGGCGCCGTACGGCTGCGGGTGCGCCTCCATGTGCGCCGCTGCGTACCAGGCGTCCAGCTCCTCGGGCTTCACGGGATGGCCGCAGTTGTCCGCCACTTTTGGGCAGCCTCCGGTCGTGACAGCCTGACGGTACACCTGCGAATCACAGGGGTGGTGCTCAGATGAGCTGGGGCGGTCAAACTTTCCAAAGGCGATACTCGGAGTCACCGTGGTGAATAATTTCAAAAAGTATTCAGTTGATACTCCCGTATGGGCAGGGAATCCGTACCCCCGTAGCTGCATTGAACCACAATGGCCAAGCCTTCTTTCTTGGTGAGAGGGGGGGAACTGGTTGGTACGAACTTCAAGTACAGCTACTCCTTAGCGATGTTGGTTCTGTGTCACAATGCCGGCACTTTCATACGTCTTGAAGGCCGCGGCTCATGGACATACGGCGTCGCTGTATAAATCAGGGATTGACCGCGGGGGGCACCGGGCGATGGCTCACTGGCCCGGCAGTCGTACCGGCCGAAGAAGCCACGCCGCGCACGCCAGCACACGGCGCAAGTAGTCGGCGTCTTCCGGCTGGTTGACTGACAGCCAGGGCTGGCGGTCAACTTGAGCCGGGTCCACGGCGCCGGGTCGTCTTGCCGGGCGGTCAACTCGTGCCGGGTCCTCTGGCGGCGCTTCGCTCATCGCGTTGTTAGTCGTCATCGCCGGCGGGATATTGACGAAGCGGTGTCGAGCACTGCCGCGAGCAGCAACGCCACGGCACCTCGTTCCTCTTGGTTGAGGGTGTCCGCGGCGAAGGGAGTGCGCAGCAGTGGCTGTATTTTAGTGCGCTCCGACCTGACTCCGAGTACAGGCAGCGACTAGTGAAGTAGTGAGTGACAACGACGGGCGCATCAGTAGTCTGCACTAGCAGCGCCAGGTGAGCAGTCAGCTAGTGCGGGTTGCCGCCGGTCCTGAAAATCTCGTTGCAAAAAAATCTCCATATAAGGCTGCATGTCAGTTTCGGCAGTAACCGCAAGGATTATAGTAGGATTTATACATTTTTTCAATGTAAGAATTATATATCTGATTGTAAGGAGTAAAGTAAAGTGAAGTAAAGTTCGCCCAGCCGGGACATCGGCCAAAGCCGCCCCACTACCCGTACTTGACCTCATTGCGCCAACTGTAGTAGTCGTAGGCGGCCTGGCATAGCCCTTAGACCATTGCCTCATTCTAACCCTGAAGGGCTAATGAGCGAGTCTCAGAGCGAGTTTTGGGGTTAGCAACTTCGCAGCGGGCGGACACCGGCAGAGGAGGATTTTGATCCGGGCGAATTCGGGGATGATTCGTGGTAAAAAATAATATCCAATCTTTACCAACTTCGGTCTAATGCATCAACCGGGTAGTCGCCAAACCCAGGAGGCCAGGACATGCCAGGATTATCTTGTTAATTTTATACAGCCCCCGGTACCTGCATGTAGTCGCCAGCAAGACATGCAAACTACAACTCAACTGACCGCGCCAAGACTGACCGCCCGTGTTGCTTAATTTGACCGCAGAGCGCGGCTTTCGTATATTCGTTGTTAAGTAATTACCTGAGTTTAGTCAGACGACGGAGTTGTGCGGTCAAACGACTACCACTTGGAAAATATAGCATAGTAGCCAGTCATCGGCTCTGTCTAGAATCTTACTTCCATGACGGGACAGTGAGCAGCGGATTCGCGACCGCACCAGCTCCCGACATGTTTCCCTGCCTACATGCAGCTACTACTTAGCCAGCTGTCTAGACCATAGCGCTCATCCCTTTTGATGTTGCGCTTCACGCACCAGCAATCGCGCGGCACCTGTGCCGCGAGGGGAAGCGATCCTTGTCGATATTTCCGCCTGCGCTAGCACGACGCCTTGCGCATGGCATTGTCAGGGCTCAATATGCCTGACAACTCCGGTGACGCCTCTAGTGGCCTGGCCGAAGACCGCATCGCCGCGCTGGAGGCCGGTTTCGCGGGGCTTACGGAGCTTCTTGAAGCCCTACGGAGTGACCTTCAGCGGCCTAGTGGTTCTACTCCTGCCGAGCCCCGCGCGCCCGCTAGTAGCGCTGCCGCGGCGAGCTCTCAGCACGACGCATCGGCTCGCGCAGAGCAGGTTTCCGTGCCCCAACCCCACCGCGGTGGCCCTAGTGATGCTGCCCCTTCCCTAGTCTGGGAGGAGTGGGCTCATTTCATTGGCCCCGGCTTTTCCGTCCAGCCCTGCCCCCGGCCTCTCTCCGATTCCCCAGCTGTACGACATCTCATCTGACGAGACGCACCGCCAGCTCATCGCGCGTTGGCAATGGGCCACTTTGGATCAGAACCGCTGTCTATACTGCTTTGGCTTCTACGATGCGGTGGCCCACGCGGCTCTCTGCAAGGCGCTCGCGTCGCTGAAGAGAGCGGCAAGCGCGGCGCAGCCCCCTAGTGAGGAGGACCTTCACCTCCTTGAAGCGGGCTTGGCGGCCTACGACGTCTCACATAAACACCGGCGCGACGACTTTCTGGCGTTTATCCGCCTCAACGCGTCGAACGATGCGGATGCGCGGACCAAGATAGTCGCACAGGTGGTTCGCCGCAGCGCCTCCTCAAACCGGTTTCGCGGACTACGGTTCGGAAGCAGTGGCGCAGCTCAGCGACGAGCTTTTGAGCCGCGAGGCCGAGTACAGCGTCACGGCGGCGGCAAAGGCAGCCGTACCACACCGCTTCGGCGTGGGACCAGACCCCAACGAGGAGGAGGAGGACGACGACGAGCCACCATCCAAAGCGCGCCGGCGCCGGCCCTCCGGACGCCGCCCACGCCAAGACTTCCGACCCACGGCCGATGACGCCGACAAGGGTAAGGGCAAGGGCAAGGCCTGACGGTGCGGCCCGCCGTTCCGCTTCGCTAACACGCCCCTCCACGTTTCTGCGCCATCGCGTGCGGCAGAACTGGCGGGAGTGGCGGCGAATCGGAGCGAGCGGGCGCGTGCTCCGGTGGGTTCGCGAGGGAGTGCCGCTGCCTTTCTCTGGCGCGGCGCCCACGCCTTTCCACCGGGGCGTCTCTCTACAGGACGCTACGCCTCAGCAGCTCGAGTGGTGGGAGCGGGAGAGTCAGCGACTAGTAACGGTCGGCGCGCTAGAACCTTGCGTGCGCAAGCACTACGTGTCGCGAGTCTTCCTAGTACCGAAGCCGGGTTGCAACAAGTGGCGCCTTGTAATAGACCTGCACCATCTGAACTCTTACTGCGCGGTCTATTCCATGCGATTCGAAACTCTGCGTCGCCTGCGGTACCTGGCGAAGCGCGGCGACTGGGCGTTTTCCTTCGACCTGCAGGACGGCTACTGCGCCCTAGGCCTGCGGGAGGACGTCCGCGACTACTTTACAATCAACGTACGTGGCACCCTGTGGCGCTTCGCGGCCCTTCCCATGGGTTCGTCGCTAAGCCCTTACTACTTCTGCACTCAGATGGCGGTCATGGTGCGCTACCTGCGTCAACCAGACTTCGCGACCTACAACAGCTACGGCCGGCCCTTCCGTCGACGCTTGCGTCACCGCAAGGCGCGCGGCGTTTGCCTCATACCGTTTCTCGCACCTTCGCGCCAGCTGGCTCTACGCCTACGGGCCGAGATCGAGCTAGTCTGGGGGCGCCTGAACCTAGCCAAGCACCCCACCAAGGCGCAACCCGAGCCCACCCAGCAGCTGCAGCACTCAGGCCTGGACTTGGACATGGTCACTATTCAGTTCCGCGCCCTAGCGGCGAAACTGCGTCGGCTCTCCAACCTGACCCGCGACCTCTTGTGCATCGCTGTGCGCCGCCGCCGCCACGTGCCGGCCAAGCTGCTTGCGTCTCTCGCCGGACAGGGCCAGTTCCTATACCTCGCGATGCCTCCGGCGCGTTTCTACCTCCGCGAGGCGCACACCGTCCTGGGCGAATGCTCCTGGCCGAGTGACAAGGTCGTTCTGACGCGTCTGCCGATTCGCGACTTGGAGTGGTGGCGCGATGTTCCCACACGCCACAACGGCGCACCGATTCTGCGCCCGGTGGAGACAGCCTATCTGCACACGGACTCCAGCCAGTACGGCTAGGGTGCGGTACTGTGCGAAACTACATAGACGCAGTTTCGCCAAATTTCGTGCCCTGCTCGTTACCGCGGCCAATTTCCTTTTTTGTCACCGCGCGGGTACTAGTACTGGCTGCGGCGTGCACGATTTGGCGGTTGATTCCCGCAGCATTACGCTGTACCGTCGAGTACTAAAGGGCAAGCCTTCCGGTGCACCTCGTCCGGTTCTGCATACTTCCCGCGAGGCGCACCCCGGAATCGCGGAGCTTTTGGAGTTCTTCGTCACCTGCCGCGATCACGTGCTGCCCGGTGCTACTCGTTTTCGGCAGCTCCCTGATGATGATCCCGGCACGTGGACCGCGGCTACTGCCGTTGCCTTGGCGCTTGACACCACCCCGCCAGCTGGTTTCTGCCGGTCGTCGCACAACCTTCGCAGTGGCAGGGCGTCCGCGGCCTCGGCCACGGGCGTCCCTATGCCTACGGTTCGCTGGCTGGGCGGCTGGGCAGTGGGCAGCGGCGTGGCGCTCAATTACATCGTGCCATGCATCCTGGACTCCGCTGGGGCCCGCTACTTCTTCGGCTTCTTGGCATCGCAGCGTTCCGCTGCTAAACTTTCACAGTGACTGGTTTTTCACCGGTAACTGTGGCCTTCCGGTTTTTTCCTGGCAACGTGACTCGCACTCTGTCTAATCGTTGTTAATAAGTGCTTAACTGAGTTTAGTCAGACGACGGACCGAGCTGTGCGGTCAAACGACTACCACCTGGAAAATATAGCACAGTAGCCAGTCATCGGCTCTGTCTAGAATCTTCCAGGAGGGACAGTGAGCAGCGGACTCGCGACCGCACCAGCTCCCGACTTGTTTCCCTGCCTACCTGCAGCTACTACTTAGCCAACTGTCTAAACCATAGCGATCATCCCTTTTGTTGTTGCGCTTCACGCACCCACCCGTCCCACCCATCTTGTTTTGGTGTGGCGAGGGGCTTGTAAGACAAGACACTCGCTTCTAGCAACGTGACTCGCACTCTGTCTAAAGTAAAACAATAAATCTTTCGCGCGCAGCGCGCATTGATTTTCATGTATACAGGTAGATACACCTATGCGTAAAGGTGTATTGAAAGGCGTAAGACATAAGAAACCTTCGGTCATATATTTACATGAGCTAGCTGCAAATGGTGGGTACTGTAGCGGGTTATGGGTTGCAAGAAAAGCGTCCGGAAAATGCACGGAAAGAACTTGGGGAGGGAAAAGCTTACATTGAGCAGAACTCAGCGCCGGGGCGCGAGGCCGCGCACGGAGGCTGGCAAATGGTGACCAGCCGGCCTAAAACACCTCCCACCGAAGCCGAGAGGGCGGCTACCGGCGTGCCGACGTAATCATTCGGCGAGGAACTATTAGAAAATAGTCCCTGGCATGTAGGGCTACCGTTAGGTACAG
Source organism: Tetraselmis striata (assembly GCA_006384855.1). Lineage (NCBI taxonomy): Eukaryota > Viridiplantae > Chlorophyta > Chlorodendrophyceae > Chlorodendrales > Chlorodendraceae > Tetraselmis > Tetraselmis striata. The sequence continues at coordinate 18,721 of VCJN01000464.1, forward strand.
TTATTGATGTTGCTGTTGCGCGAGCCTGCATTTCTTGGGTACCCGTAGCAGCCCATCAAAGCGATGAGCAAACTAGCATGGCAGGTGCTCAATAAGATATGCAGATGTGCGTATGTACATATTTGTCTATACATACACATACATATATATGTATCTCTGTGTGTGTGTGTGTGTGTGTGTGTGTGCGTGTGTGTGTGTGTGTGTGTGTGTGTGTGTGTGTGTGTGTGTGCGTGTGCGTGTGCGTGGTGGTGGAGGGGGGGGAGGGGGGCGCGACGAAATATGATTTTGAGACAGTAAGCTGGCGTAGGGGCAGTCACTGTCATAGCACTATGTCAAGCCCGGTAACAGCACTAAGTTAATAAGTCAACAATGTTAAATCTAGCAGGTTCCTTCAAGACCTTGTTTTAAGGTGCCCCGCTTTTATTTTGGCCCTCGTCGTAGATAACTTCTGATCTCTCAGGAATGCTTAAGTACTACGGTCTCCTAAAACTCGGGTAATGACGTATTTGACACATTGTGCCCTTGGGGGGAAAGGTGCTGGGGGGCAGTAGTGTGCCCTAGGCTCACATACATGTGAAATAAATGGGGGGGGGGGGGGGGGGTGCAAACACTAATTACCGGCAACAAACACAGTGCAATGCCAGTGAAGGTGGTTGTGTTTCAGAGTCAAAACACGTTGAGATTACACAACTCAATTTGTGTTGTTGTGACGAAACCCCTGGCCCCTCCCGCCTATTGATGTACATGTCTATGTGTATGCATACATGTATGAATGTAGATATATGTAAACGTAAACGTAAATGCACATGCACATGTATATGTGTATGTATGTAGATGGATATGCATACATGTAAATTTCAATGTTTGCGAATGCTGTGAATGTATATTTATATACTTGTGAAAATGTATAATATATATGCGTATGCATATTAGTAAGTACAGGTGTATATCCATGTAATGACCCAGACTACATGTACCTTATTGCGTGACAACTGCACTGAAGATACGGCATATCTTAAATACAAGAGGTACCTCAAATAGTGCATGCTACGTACATCTGTAGCTGTATGTACATACAAAACACTGCACACGTGTGCGTGCAGAGCGCACTGCTGCCGATTTACTGCTGCCACCGCTGCTGGGTGAGATATTATTGCGGAAAGGCGGCGAACTTGCCGGCGGCTGCTATCTTGTACACGCCGCGTACAACTCATTCGTGGATGTTGGTGGTATATCGCTGCGCATCTTCCTCAGCGCTCCGCAGGCCGCCTCTGCACTCACCTCTTCCTCGGCATGCTGCCTCAGCATCACCTGCAGATCCACCAACCAGCCCCAGCCGCTCCGCCTCCGCATTGCGTGTTGTATAAATCCAAAGATGAGCGCCCACAAAGACACTAACGCCGGAATTCGTGCTGGCGCACCAACAGAGACGTGCAGCTCCTGGCAGCTCCTTGTACAGTGCGACCGGCTCGAAGGCTGTGGAAGCTGGATTCGGAAGTGCATGCCCGGGTACAGCCGACAACGCATAGGCACCGCGGCATTCACCATCTGTATCGGTCGTATCCATATTCGTGTTATCACCCAGTGGGCGGTATGACCAGCGGTCTCCGCGCCACCTGTGTCAGCTGGCACATGCGAGTATAATAGTCATCATTCGGCACGTCGCCCTGCCAATGTGCCGCGCTGTCCATATCTCGACCCAAGGGCAATGTCCTCAGTGCAATCGTACAAATGCGCCTATAAAATATGAAATTGAAATCATTTCTGGCTGGGTAGGAGGTGCCCTACTGGACAATCAACGCGACATGCGTCCGATAGCCATCTCTACAGCCTGAATCTTGGGGTGGTGCCTCATCACCGCCTGCAGGTCCGCCAAGAGACCCAACCGCCCCGCTTCTGCCTTGTTGCCCTCATTGCAGCACATGTTTTGCAGTGCTAGGCAGGCACGGCGTATCACCGCCTCTGCCTCGCCATGCTGCCTCAGCGCTGTCTGCATGTCCGACATCAGGCCCAGGCGCTCTGCCGCCGCCCTGTTGGCAGCGGTGTAGCACATGTTCTGCAGTGCTCCACAGACCGCCTCTACCACATCATCTGACTCACTGTGCCGTCTCAATGCAGATTGCAGGTCCGCCATCAGGCCCAGCCGCCCCGCCTTCTCTCTGTTGCCATCGTTGCGGCACATGATCTGCAGTGCCAGGCAGGCAGAGCGTACCACCGCCTCTGACTCATCATGCTTCCTCAGCGCTGTCTGTAGGTCCGCCATCAGGCCCAGCCGCCCCGCCTCCGTGATGTTGGCAGCGTCATTGCAGCACATAATCGTCAGAGCTCCGCAGGAAGAGAGCACCACCGCCTCTGCCTCGGCATGCTGCCTCAGCGCTGTCTGCATGTCTGTTATCAGGCCAAGCCGGCCCGCGTCCCCCTGGTTCTTAACTTGGCCCTCGCACATCCAACTCAACGCACTGCAAGCTATCTCCACCACGGATTCCGCCCCCACGTGGTCCTGCAGCGCGCCCTGGATGTGTGCCATCACGCCTGTCCTGCCTGCCTCCTCGCGGTTGCCGGTGTCGATCCTCATCATGCTGCCCAACGCACGGCACGCCGCTGCCACCACTGCCTCCGACCCCGCATGGTGCTGAGTCACCCCCTGCAGGTCCGCCATCAGGCCCAGCCGCCCCGCCTCCGCCTGGTTGCCGGCACTGCCGCCACACATCGCCTCCAGCGCCTCGCATGCCGCCTCCACCACACCCGCCGAGCCGGTGTGCCTCCACAGCGCCACCTGCAACCTCCCCAGCAGGCCCGCCTCGTGATTGACCTCCCCCTCCCCCTCCCCCTCCTCCCTCTCCGCCTCCCCCTCCCCCTCGGTGCCATCCTGCCCTCCCCCGCACAGGCTGCTCACAGCTTGCAGAGCGCTCCGGCACACGCCCGCAGACTCCACATGCCGCCTCAGCACCTCTTGCATGTCGCCCAACACTCCCCGCCGATGCGCCCCCAACCTCAAATTTATGCTCTTCCGGCACAGGGCGTCCAACGCGCTGCACGCGGCCTCGGCCACCGCGGTCGTTGCCGCCTCCGCCTTCCGCCGCCGGGCAGCATGCTCGGGATCATGTTGATTGGCTCCACCGGCACAGGCATCCACTTGAACGGCCCTCAATGGCAGCCACGCCGGCCGGGCCACTGGCGCCATGCCATGCCGCTGCAAGGCCGCCTGCACCGCAACCATCAGCTCCGCCGGCACCTCCGCCCCCGCGTCGTCCTCCGCGCGAGCGCATAGCTTCACCACCGCCCGGCAGGCTGCCAGCGCAACCTCCACAGAGCCGCTGTGCTGTTGCAGTGCGGCATGCGTCTCCTCGTAAGACAAACTCTCGGTGTCTGCCAGTCTTGCGAGCAGCCCCCGCAGTCCATCGTCGCGCTCCGCCTCTCCTGCAGTCAGCGCAGGGGCGATATAACGATATTAGACCCCATTGCCCGCCGGCAACTTGCCTGCAGGCAACAATAAAACCGCGGAAGGTGTTGCCGCATATGCAAAGAAAAATAATCACAATTCTTTCCTCCGGCGCTCAGCTCGGCCCTTCCAAAGCCTATAATTAACTCATCGTCTGAGTGTACGGCCTTGCTAGGACCGTACACAAACCGCTTGATGGCTGCGACGATGCCTGTGGCCACCTTTGCGTCAGGTAGGAGTGGTGAGCGAAGGCGGATGTGGAACTCCAATAGGCATCATTAGTCGCAGAACAGGGAACACATATCAGTTGGTACTGCTCATTTTCACCGACCAGTGTCCTGGGGAGTAGAAATAATGCAGATCAAGGCCTCAATAATCTACGGCTGCCGACGCGGTGATTAAAACACTGCGGAGAAGAACCTGCCGGACATCATGTGTAGGCGAAACTGTAACGGACCCCTAGCGGATGTTCCTCTTGTAGGTGGCACGCAAGCCCAATTTTAGGATCATGATAAGGGTTCATATAGGTGCATCGGCTCCATTATGAAACGTGTAACCATCGGGTACATGCGCCATGTAGGATCAGAGAACGGTCATGGGGGCAGACACGTACGGGTTGCATTTGTATCTGGGACGAAGAGCCCGGACAGTCTGATGGGTGTCTACTTCCGCACCTCCCGCGTCTGCTTCTCCGCTTGCCACCTGCTTGTTGCCTCCTGCGCTCTCTTCCCACATTGCTCTCAGGCGCCACAGGTATGCCTTCGCCTCCGCGCTGTCTTTTTGCCCCATGAGTCGCTCACATGCCCGGAACGCCTCCTCCACGACGCCGCCCTCCAGCGACCCATCCAGGCCCGCGCGCGCCAGCGCCCCGCGGCTGCCCCTCAGCCAGCTCCCTGTCTCCTGCACCTCCTGCTCCGTCAGGCTCAGAGCGGAGCCGTAGAGCTGCGGGTGCGTCTCCAGGTGCGCCGCTGCGTACCACGCGTCCAGCTCGGGGGCCTCCACCGCTTGCCCCTGGTCGCCCACGACCTTGGGGCAGCCCCCGCTCGCAGCGGTAGCATGCCAGTAGACCTGCCGCCCAAAGCAACAGAAGAGGGGTGGAGGCGGGGGGTTATTGCATGGCTCCATGCATTCACAGCTGACCCATTTGTCAACGTCCCAACTACTCCTATGACATGTTAAAGGCAGAGGGCAAACTGCCGTATGTGCACAGGGGTGTGAACATGCATGTATACGTGGACGGGAGATCACAGCTTTCGTCAACTCGACAATTCCCAAATTCAGCAGCTCTAGCGGTCGGTGAAGTAATAGTCAATCGCACCGAGCGAAGGGTAGACGTCGCGCACGCCAGCACGCGGCGAAGGTAGTCGGCGTCTTGCAGTTGCCAGGCGGATCGACGCTGTAGCTCAAGCGCAGCCGCTTCGGCGGCGCTGCTCATAGTGGCTTCCGGCGGCGGCAGATGAGCAGCCTGCTCGGGGACCACGACCGTGCCGACTACGCGCACACTCGCTGTCATCACGCTGCGAGCGAGGTTAAGAAATTGATTATGCGTGCAGATCAAGGACGCTGTTGTTAAGGGTTGTCGCTCCTGCCACGTCTGCTCGTCCGTTGTGTGCACCTGGCCAGATGGCGTGTTTTTGCGTACGCACGTTGGGCATTGCGTACGTACGTTGGCGTTGCTGCTGTCGTGATGATGATGTGAAACAGACCGGTACTGGCAGTAATAATATTCATCCGCCGTGGGGCTCCTCCGAGTTTCGTTCGATAAAGGACGTTATGTATTATAACTCGCGACGATACTAGTCTTCCCCAGTACTTTGCGCGCATTCTCTGGACGCTCTCCCTGTAACCAAAAAGTTCATACTAGTCTTCAATCCGGTGCGCGCGCGCAATACGGGTTTTTTCTTTTTTTCCGCCCCCGGGACAGGACTGGCACCAGTGAAACCCTGGCAGCGTCTCTACGACGGCCGTTTGGGCAGCAATCCAGTTACGGAAAGCCCTAGGTAGGCGACGCTCCGTTATAGTCATCAAGCAAATTGCCGAGGCATTCTGAAAGACTAAATAGAGGCTAGTGACGGAATTTCCAACACTGTTGGATCACCGTCTAAAACACTGCCATCAAAATACCCGGCACTGACCACGAAAGGTCCGCCCTACCCGTGTGGGCGTCGGCCCATTTGAGTAATGCGAGTTGGGGCAAGCCCCAACCCGCGGAGCAAAGCAATTTGAGAGTGCGATTATACATGTGCAACAAAAAAGGCAATGTGAGGGAGGGCCCGACGCCATAGCTGGAAAATTTCCCATTCCCAGTAAAATCGAGGGCGCCGTGAAGGGAGGGGGGGACCCCGCCCAAAATAAAGGCACTTAAGCCCCCAGGTGTTGACGCAATAACCTGACTACTAATAAAATCCCCGAACTCCGGAACTAACAACCCAAAATTATGACGGTGGTACCCCCACCGCGGGCACTCCACCAACATATGTTCGATAGTCTCATATTCACCTCCGCCACATGCAGGGCAGTGTTCAAGGAGCCGCTCAGGCATGGCATGAATTCGGGCCAATCGGCGGGTAGTGGGAAATACTCGGGTGCGTAATTGTATCATAATGTGCAACCCGGCCACCACCCCCGCGGGGACACCCACACCGTACTGTGGCAACGGGTTTGACGCATAGGACGCCTGGACATATATACCCCATGTGTTATTGCGTGCTAACGATGCCGACGATTCGTAACGCGCCCACACCGATGCCTTTACTAGTTTAGCGGCATCGCGCGCGGCTAGTGACCTCCACTCAAGTGGAAGGTGCGCCCCCTCAGCTAGCCCTACGTTCGCCCTAGCTAGTCGATCTAACCACCGCACAGTCCTTGACGTCCACGTGTTAGGGCGCGCCCGACTTGGCTGATCTACTAAATGGGTTATACATGTATTCAAGTCGGATGCTTTAAGGAACGCTCGAGCCCGTGCCGCAGCGGCCGTAGCCTCTATGGGCGCAATATCCAATTCCCGCATCATCGGTGCAGTGGCCACCCCAGGGGATTTTTTACCTACCCCAATGAGGCACCGCAAGCACTGATTGAGTACGGTTTGTAATTTATTTGCGCCGCTAGTTATATCCATGCCCCATACTTCACACCCATAAGTTAAAACCGGCAGTAAACAGGTTTTAAAAACCGACACACGCAGATTAATAGGAATTATGTCCCGTCCACCGACTAATACCGAATCGAGCGCCTCAATAGCGCGTTTACCCTTCTTAACCCGGTCGTCTACTATGTGTTGCATAACTAAATCCGACTTAATGATCGTACCCAAGTACCTATATTCAGTTACAACCGGTACCCGTTCCCTCCCAAGTTGCCATCGGGCAGCTTGTTCGCGTAACGCGGTCTCGTCGGAATATCGGCCTAATGCCATCACCCCACACTTAAGTACCCCAAACCCCATAAAATTACGAGTACCCACATGGGGTGCGAGTAGCATGTATGTACTTGCGTACCAGAAGCGGCGATTGTCGTACGCTATGGTGTCACCGGTTAGAGGATGATGATACCAAGCGTTAGATGGAGCGCTGTCTTAGGAATGTCTTACCAGTAGGAACTAGAACATACTGGAACCATCTAGGACGCTATAGCATTTGCTATAGCAATAGTAGATAAATATTATATCACTGTGCTGCGGACATACGAAGGTGCGACGAACCTGTCTGTAGTTAGTTATGTGTTACTAAAATAGCGACGGGCCACGGGTCAGGACCGCACACGTCGATTTTAGGGAGCTGTAACGCTTGGTTTCGGAGCGGTGACCGGAGCACATGGCTCCGAAACCAAGTGTTACAGCTCCTGCTTTAGGACTATCTATGGCTAGACGATTATTCGGCCTAAGTCCTAAAGGGGGCTGGAACACTCCCCGCAACTCACACCGCTTGAGACCGGGTTGAATCCCCCATTTCGTTGGGGCTTGGGAAGTCCACGCACGTGCGACGTGTTAGTCGTTGTTCAGCGCGGGTGGTGTCGAGACGGATGCCATGTGTCTTCGGGGAGAAGCCGATTGTGCCGCTACACCGTGCCCATGCCCCCTTCCCAGCGGGTCCCCTCCCCAAAGGGCCCCCTCCCAAGAGGGTCCTGATGGTATTCCAAAATGAATCGCAACGCCGCCATGTATCGTGCAATCGGACTAAAATGACACGAGCGAAGACGATACGCAGATGGAGACGGACAATCGATCTCCCCGCCGTGGAGGCGGTTGCCCTCGCCACTCGGGACTAGGCGGTCCTACATTCAACGTTGCAAAGCGCACCCGGTGCGTAAAGGGCGTTTCGAAGTTGTTGGCTCCAAGATGCACGAGGCGCACCGGCGCGGGGTGATAGAGTTCGCGGTTGTTCTATTCGACTCAAGCGGCAACGCACGGAGGGCCTTGTGTATAGTGGATTGGAGGGGGTATGGGGCGGTGTCGACCCCGAGGATGGATCTATGTGTTGTACGAGCACAACCAACGGTTGGAAGTGTTGGAAGTACAGGGGCGATACGCCATCCCATGAGTTCAAGCCCCTGGACTTCGACGATATATATATCTGGCGGTCGGGACGTACAAGTAGATGTTGCAACGGAGTTATCAACGCTTGCTCTCCCGGACGACGACGAGTTTCGGCACGAAATTTCGTTGGAGGAGTTGCGCTTAATGAGGTGCGTAATATATGCACGATCCATACACCATTCCACATCAGTCTTTGCACAAAGAAATCCGCGCGTATCCTCGCCTCGGTGCCCAAGCCATGGGGCCACGGGGCCATGAAGCCTTGCAATCCAGTGTATGCAATCCTCCTACGCCAAGGAGGCAGCCGTTTCTCCCGGATATCGCACTTTTAGAATTGTTCTTCGGCAATGGCATTGCTTGGCACATGGCTAAAACCAAAGAAAAAACGGGCGATGAAAAGGGGGCAACTTGTTGGCGGCGTAGCTACCATCCGTCGCATATGCCCGCGCGCTGCCGGTGGTGGGTGGACGTATGGATGCGCTGTAAGACGACCGAGCTTGAGCCCAATCCATGCACGCTACCGATGCAATGCATGGCATTTCCATGAGAGTGTGCCAGCAATCTCGTCGTCATGATGGGGCCAATGATCCCACAATTTTCCAAGCTGCAAGATAAGCGCCGTTGGCTGCGCCTCGCTGGGTGCAAGTAGCACACATAAAGTGCCTTCGATTCCATAGGTGCATGCTTATACCGCCCGCACCGTAGGCTAAGCGCGGGCCGGCCCCCTCGACAACAATGTCGCCTCTGTTGCACATGCCTACGCGCATGTTGTCACACATGTCACCCATCATCCAAGGGGAAAAGCCAAAATGATGACGGGGTCCGCGCAGCGTGGAGACCTACCTATCCAAGGGGTCCTCGCGCCTGGGAGCTTGCGTGGGAGGGCACATTACATGCCCCCATCATGCGCCCCCACCCACAGTGAGTGGGCTGGCTGGGATACCAGAACATGGGTGTGACTTTGACATGCCATAACATCTCGGCGTTTTATCAGATTGGGCTGACAAGTAGTGCGTTGGAAAGCGCAGGTCACGGGCTTTCCAGCGCATTAACTTACAGTCCGATCAGATAAATCGCCAAAATGTTATGAATTGAAACGTGATTGCAATATTACCGCTTCTTGCAGGGTGAACAACCAGTTTGCGAATGTCGCATGCAGCTAGCCCGCTAGCTGACCATAGACTCCAAAACATGCGCCGCGCAGCATGGGGTAGGTGGCCAACACAGGTATCTCGGCGACCACGGGAGAAAAACACGGTTCTTCATGTCCAAATGTTCTGCGGCGTGCCGCGCGCTTAAACCGTTCACAGCCCGGCCGTGCAGCACTTGGTACACTGGCAGTGCCGCAGAACATGCGACGCGCGCGCCACGCGCGCCGTCTTATTGGCCCTAACACACCATGTGCACGCTCTTTCATGGTTGTCCTCGCAATGGCTGCAACGGCGTAGACTATGCGAAGGTACCGAAGATCAAGCGCTTCACCAAATGCAGCGTGTGTGCCAGTTCCGCCAAGATTTTGCGGTGCGGCCACAAACCCACCATGAGTCGTAATGGATACTATGCATGTAACAGTAATGCAACCTATTTTGCCCCGAGGCACGCGGTGCATTGTGGTTAGGTCTAAATTAGGGTTTGGGGGCAGCAGTGGTATTGAAAGCTAATATGAATGCCGGTTGGTTCATTTTGTGCCAAGTCGGGGAAACCAATTCCGTCCAAGCAGGGACAAATCAAAAGAGTGAAGGAAACGGGATGGTTACAAGAAGTTTGCGCCACCGGGGGCTGAAACTCTGTCCAAACTGGGACAAAAAAGAGCGGGGGCCGTGATGGCTACCAAGTAGTTTGTGCCGTCCGGGGCTGAAACTCTGTCAAAGCCGGGACAAAACATATGAGCGGCTAATTTTGCGGAATTGTACTACATATCCTCATCTTCGATCACATAATCCCCTCGGCGCTCCGCTGCCTGTTGCCTCCTCTTCTCCGCCGCTGCACGCTCTTCCAGCTCCTCTAACTCGGTCATTGGACGGGGTAGACCCGGCCACTTCTCGAAGTCACTTGGACGCAGTTGTTGAGTCTCGTCCCATGGCTTCTCTTTGAACCATGAGGTCATCCTGGACTTCATCCCAGCGATTTGCGTCTTCTGGTTGTCAATGAGGATCATCTTCAAGTTCCTGTGTGTGAACGAGTAGCTATGATCCATATGGTCCCACCACACGGAAAAGGCCGCAGCGACCTGGAAAAGGCGTGGCAAACCGCACAAGGCGTTAATTTTTTTATGCTGACCCCATTAAGACACTCACCCGGGTTGCACCCCTCACGCACCGCGGTTGTCCCGGTTCCGGCTGTGACGTCGACGATTGTTGTCCCGTCTGTTGCCGCCATCTTAAGGTGCTTGGCGAAGAGAGCGATAGGCTTTTGGTACTTGTTCACCGTCTGTCTGTTCTCGTCCTTCAATTTCGAACTGTCTTTGAAGTGACCCAACATGATGGATGTAGAGAACCTGGAAAGGCACAACCGGCTTAGCGAGTAGAATATACAAGCAGGTTGTTTTCCACGGATCAAATCTCACCTTCGGGGATCATTGAAACGGATGTTGTCAGCTATGATGCTTGGCGGGGGCTTCCTGACGTAGAGGTAGTACTCAGCGTCGTGACGCAGAGAGCTGCCCATCTTCATCCCGCAATCCTTGGCCCAAGTCAGGACGTGATAGATTAGGTCCTCAGCTTGTGTTTGAACGGCTGTGATTGCGGATCCAAGTTGCTGGTCCGAGAGGTGAATGAAGAAATGGCACCCATCGAGAGCAGTGTGGACGTCAGAAGATCCAGTCAGGATATTCAACTGCCTGCGCGGGGGTAAATCGGGAATGAGATAAATGAAAGCACAGTCATCTAGTACGCACCGGGGTTGTGGGGGTTGTCTTGCCTGGCGAAAGCAAACACGTCGTTGAAGTCGTCCGTACCCCACGCAGCATCCTTCGAGTCCCATGTGTGCGAACCAGCTCCGAAAAGCGCGTCGGCAATGAAGACTGTTGCCTTTTTGGCACGAACTGCCGACATGGCGTCCGCGACGAATTGTTTTGTCGCGGGAGCCTTGAAGTTCCCCTCCACAATGCAAGTCTTGCAAAGCTCCGTGTTCAACCACACATCCTCATCCTTGTCGACCTCATGGCCCTTGGGCATCACCGGAAGTTTCTCGGCCTGTGTGTATTAGAAAACAGATTCGGGTTAATAGCTCACAACGAAAATTCAGAAGAGCATTTGTGGTTGCACAAGATCTTAGTTACCTTCATCGATATCCACAGCTCATTAGAAACATTCGGAGCGGAAACCGCGATAAGCTCCGGCGCACATGCCAGAAGAGCAAACTCTGTGAAGAAGGAGATGACCAAGTCCGGCATCTGATTCTTGATGCGATACGCCTCACTCCTGATGGTGGTGTTGGTGGCCGCGATATGCTCTCGAACCGGTAGTGGTGTGAGACAATCGGCGGATTTCATGTCCCCCCATCTGGCAGGAGGGGTCAGCAAGACCATCAAAGGACCGGAGCGATGAGCACCTTTGAACAAATCCTGGAACTTTCTGGGGAAGCCTGTTGGGCCGAGGTCATCAACCTTGGCTCGGAACTTGGTGATGGCGTCAAGGCGAGCGGCCGCTTGCTCATCCGACACTTTGTCTTCCACATCCCAATCGATGATGTGGTCCGAGAGATATTTCCCCCAGTTCCTGGCCGGTTCGTCCGGCGTCAGCAGTCCGATTGCCTCCCTGCCCTTGGCCGTGTCAATGGCATTCATGACCTTGATGCTTGCTCGACGCAAGAGATCGCGAAACCGCCAGGTCTCAATCATCGCGAGCCACTCCGCGTTGGTGTGCGTAACAGCCATGGGGCCATTGTCGCCGGCGTGCTTTATGTCATCCACCAGCTCGTAGAGGCAAGGGGTCACACTGTGCTCGCCTTGGATGAGCAGTCCAACCACAAGGTACATCTGGCCCACAGGGAGATCCGCGCTGTCGCTCTGCTTGGCAAGAGACGGCTCGTCTAGCCAGGGCGCATGGGGTCCAAAGCCGACATCCTGGGTCGAAAAACAAACTTCAGTACGGAGAAAGGAATGAATGATAGTATTCCATATGATTAAGACACTGGGGTCGGTCACAACTTACCTCCATGAGGGCGACTCGGAAGTGAGCTCTGTCTTTCCCGAAGCCGTACTTCTTGTTATCGAGGATTGTATTGATAGGCTTCCGAATTGCTTCGTAAACCTTGCTCACTTCCTTCTGGGTGAGTTTCCTGCCGTAATTGAGGCGCCGCTTGAGTCTATCGAGTTCTTGCTCGTAGTACACCAATAGGTCTCCGAGTTTGGTTCTGGCTTCGTCCCATCCTCGAACCCCGAGGTCCACATGCCGGTAGGCTTCAGAAATCTGCTCAAGGGGCTCAAAAACACTGCGCAAATCATTTGTCAGAATCTAGCAGCATTAACAACACGACAAATTTTCATCATGTACGCAGCTCACCGTTGTGGGCGCGAGCAGAGGTCAATCAAATTTGAGAACTCGCTGCTCTTCTCATCTTTTATGCCGATCTTCTCAAGTTCAACTTGAAGAACTTCAGACTTCTTGAACTCCTTCACTACCCTGATTTGCGGAAGTGCCCTAAAGCCGGGGCGATTTGCATCCTGTTCTGCATACCAGCTCTCGAAACATCTGCGAAGGTTCTGCAGAAACAATTGCACCGATTTCAAAATTCCGAACGCTTGTACCTCGATGACAAACCGTTTCGTCCCGCTGATGACAGAACGGTTCGTCCCACTGATGACAGAACGTTTCGTCCCGCTGATGACAGACCGTTTCGTCCCGCTGATGACGGACCGTTTCGTCCCACTGATGACATACCGTTTCGTCCCACTGATGACAAACCGTTTCGTCCCACTGATGACAGAACGTTTCGTCCCACTGATGACAGAACGTTTCGTCCCACTGATGACAAACCGTTTTGTCCCGCTGCTGACAGACCGTTTTGTCCCGCTGATGACGAACCGTTTCGTCCCACTGTTGACAAACCGTTTTGTCCCGCTGATGACAAACCGTTTTGTCCCACTGATGACAGAACGTTTCGTCCCGCTGATGACAGAACGTTTCGTCCCACTGTGACATATTTTAAACCCGCTAACGACAGAACGACTTTTGTCACACTTTACGCCTATTTGCTGCCACGGTTAGCTAAATAGTAATCTGGGAGAATGGGTCACTCACCAGGAGTTTGTGCATCGACGTGTCTCCCACGACGGTGTGACCCGCCTCGTTGAGCTTCATAGACATGTAGCGGCAGACTTCCGGCGAGAGGCCGATGTACATCTTAGTCGACGTGAGGTGGATGCCTTTGTTGGCGTTGTAGATATCCGGGTAGTTTTCTTTCACCATGCGCTTCGCCTCCCGTCTGTGGCTGCCGTCGATGTTGGCTTGACGCGCGCCGTGGGCGCTAAGAAAATCGACGATGACGTCGATCTCTGGCTTGTAGGAACTTGAATCCGCCAACCTCGGGTTCTCCCCGCCTTGGTCTGCTGCGACTAGCTCCTTGAAGTTGGCCATGGTCAGAGCCAGGGGCTCGTACTCATCGGATAAAAACCCATGTTTAGGGACTACTGGAAAGGACACCGAGAAATTCTCGGCGGATAGGGAAGGATTTCTCTGAATAACAAATGCAAGAAATGGATGTCAGTAAGTTGCATTGTGTATTGATTTATATTTGTCTACACATATCTGATCCGGATAGGTACAACAGGTCGCGATAGGCTTTTACCTTGTAGCTTTGCGCCACCATATTGCAGTCTTGGAGCTTTGGGGAACGGAATTCAAATTCCGGCGGCGGAGCGACGAACCTATCGGATATGAAGCTGAAAATGTAAGGCAGCCCCGTAGCCTTGTTGACCACGAGGTTGACTCTGTCGGCGTACAACATGTTGATGTCGCCACCGTGAGATGTCTTCACCTCTGGATCAGCAATCTCGACTCTGAGGTGGCCGTAAGAGATCCAGTCGACGGCACCGGTGTTGTGGAAGCCATTCAAGGCCGGCGGGACGGCCAACGTGTTGACGTATGGAAGCGCGTTCTTAAAATCCTTGTCAATGTTGGCCAAGTCATCGATGTCAATCTGACCCGACGCGAAACCTGTCAGCGCCTGCGCCAGCACATTGCGCTCGACCAAAGTCCATGCGTAGTAAGACTGGAACCGCGGTTGGAAGGGGAGTGGCGGTTGGATCGCGTGGAGTAGCAACCTCTCAAAGCTGACATCGATCCTGTACTCCTTGTGCACTGTCAAGCGATAAGGTTCAAGAGATATCTGCGGTAACAAGCACAAGAATATTAATACTTATTGAAACACGACATTGACACGAATTCAGACATCATATAAGCTTTACTCACCCCGTAGTTTCCGGCCGAGTCCAGCTTGACGTCCTTGATCTTTCCGATACACGCGAGAAGTGGCCCCTTCGGATCATCGAAAAAGTCCTTGCCAGTCAGCAGGCTCGCCTTGTGCAATTCGATGTACAAATAGATCTCGACCTTGTCACTTGCGTTCTTGAACCAGTGGATAGTCCAGCTCCTTGAGGTAAAGTCGCTGTAGGAGTCATGTTCTTGGGACCCGTCCCTCTCGTCAAAGAAGTCGTCGTAAGAGGCGACCGTCATCAGCTTTGTCTTCCTCTCGGGTCCGGGAGTGCCGGTGATGTCGAGAGCTTGCTTACGCTTCTCCGCCGCCCGTTGCCTCTGTTCTTCCTCTGTGCCGAAGACCTCTTCATCCGTGCACATACTGAGGAATTCAGGAACCCTTCTCGGAGCCTCGGCAACAGGGGCTCGAGAACAAGAGGCTCCAGAACCGGACGCTTGCCCGGTAGTCGGCGCTGGAGTCTCGAGCTCGGCCTCTGGCGCCGGGTCAAGCCGAGTGGGCTCGGGCTCCGGCTCGGGCTCCGGCTCGGGCTCCGTCAGAGCGGGCTCAGTTTCAGGCTCATGCCGAGGCTCTGGCTCGGGCTCATTGGGCTCTGTTTCAGGCTCCGGCTCGGGCTCCGGCTCCGGCTCAGTGTGCTCTATTTCAGGCTCAGGCTCTGTTTCCGGTACTTGAGGCGGGCCTTTAGACAAAGAAGAGCCTTGATTGGGGGAACCTGTAAAGAATGAGTAGAGAGTACTCAACACACCTGCAGTGGGCGTCACGATTAACCCCTGAACGGTATCGCCATACACCATCAAAGCCAAGCGTGATTTTTCTTACCTGGGGATCCCGATCTACCAGCTGCTTCCTTCGCGGTTGCCCGCGCCAATTTACGACCTGTTGGAACGTCAGATACTCATTGACGAGAAAGTAATCGAAGGGAGTGAGAAGGCAGGGATTGATACTTTCAGTCACAATTACCTGGAGTCACAATCGTCTCTGAAACCTTTTCTTTTCCCTTGGATTCCGTTGAAGCTTGAGTCGCTACTGGCTCTTGTGCGCGTCCTTTCGAACCTATCAACACACATGATTTTAAACAATGTCAATATGACACAGTGCACTCACAAAGGCAGGGATTGATACTTTCAGTCACAATTACCTGGAGTCACAATCGTTTCTGAAACTTTTTCTTTTCCCTTGGATTCCTTTGAAGCTTTAGTCGCTACTGGCTCTTGTGCGCGTCCTTTCGAACCTGTCAACACACATGATTTCAAACAATGTCAATATGACACAGTGCACTCACAAAAATCATATGATTGGAGAGGCGAGGACCTGATTGATAGTAAGCTTGCATGAGCTTTTCGTAATCGATTAGCCTTCGCGCTGTCTGCATTTGAGCATCTGAGAGGACCTGCCCGCTCTTGATTCGGGCCCTCAAACGCAAGGCGGCCGATCTTTCTCCTTGCGAGTGCGTGCCGTAAGCCGGCACTCTACCTCTTAAAAGGCTCGGTTTCCAGGGGTTACCTGATGCCTCAGCGCCGGCTCCAGCTGCAGAAGCTGAGGCTGCACGGCTCTTCTTCGCCGCCGGCTGCTCGGGCACAGAAGATGACGCCTTGTGTTTTCTCCCGACTAGCGCTCCGAGCGCATCGAATTCTTTTGCTTTCTCGGTAGGTTTTGATGTCCGCTTGGACCTCCGACCTAAAAATATCATATCCTGTCAGACCGTTTCGTCCCACTGATGACAGACCGTTTCGTCCCACTGATGACAGACCGTTTCGTCCCACTGAGGACAAACCGTTTCGTCCCACTGATGACGAACCGTTTCGTCCCACTGATGACAAACCGTTTCGTCCCACTGATGACAGAACGTTTCGTCCCACTGATGACAAACCGTTTCGTCCCACTGATGACAAACCGTTTCGTCCCACTGATGACAGGCCGTTTCGTCCCACTGATGACAAACCGTTTCGTCCCACTGATGACAAACCGTTTCGTCCCACTGATGACAAGCCGTTTCGTCCCATTGATGACAAACCGTTTCGTCCCACTGATGACAGACCGTTTCGTCCCACTGATGACAAACCGTTTCGTCCCACTGATGACAAACCGTTTCGTCCCACTGATGACAAACCGTTTCGTCCCACTGATGACAGACCGTTTCGTCCCACTGATGACAAACCGTTTCGTCCCACTGATGACAAACCGTTTCGTCCCACTGATGACAAACCGTTTCGTCCCACTGATGACAAACCGTTTCGTCCCACTGATGACAAACCGTTTCGTCCCACTGATGACAAACCGTTTCGTCCCACTGATGACAAACCGTTTTGTCCCACTGATGACAAAAATATTTTCAATACATTATGTACTGCGGTTTAATAATGTAATGTCTGTAAGTACTGCGCTTCACACTAATATTAAACCACTCCTTACGGCGGAGTACAGGCAGAGGTTCCCCCTGGCCGCTCTTCACCCCCACCCCCTCCCACCACCAATTAGCATCCTTACTGCTTGCAACAGCTGCCTCGACGGGACGTAATACTACCATGCAGGACCCTGATGCCGCTCGTCTCGTTTGTGTTTATATTCCCACTCGTCTGCCTACACCTCGAGCGGTCCTAGATTACACCGCTTCTACAGGGAACCCTAACCGAACTCGCTAGATCTGGCCGCATCACGCGTCGAGCAGGCAGGCGGCTACTGTACGCTGCCACTCGTCTGCCTACACCTCGAGTGGTCCTAGATTACACCGCTTCTACAGTGAACCCTAACCGAACTCGCTAGATCTGGCCGTATCACGCGTCGAGCAGGCAGGCAGCTACTGTACGCGCGCGCAACTCACCTGGGGTGGCGTCGTCCTTGTCTTCCTTGTCCTTGGCAGGCTCGTTCTTCTTCGGCGCCATTGTGGCGGTAGGTAGGTTGACGCGGTAGATGAGCGTGTTTCTTGGTGGGAAGCGGTGAGGGAGAGGTGGAAATGACGTGGTTTCCGTCTGCCGCCGCTCTGACCCCTGCTGGACCAACGGCGCGCGTGCGCACACTATAGTGTACCTCGTCGTCGTCATCAGGTTCATGTATTTTGCACCGCGACGAATATACAGGGCTAACTACTGCGACTATATATTACTATTACTGGAAGATAAAATATTCTCTACTCGAGAGTCATAACGGTACGAGAGTACAGTGGCGTGGCAATAATATTCCTTCATGGGATGATATATTCCTTGGATTGGATTTGGGTGTACTTACTAGTATAGAACTATTTCCGACATACGAAAGAAGCACGAAATAGCACGGTATTTGAGTCATCAATTATTTTGACCCGTACCTGAATATTATGCACCCCGGTCAACGGCCCGTCCGAGAACGGTCATCGGCCGTCACTCTTCCTCACCACAGATCACAGTCCTCCCCCCCCCCCCCCCCCCCCACCCACTCGCCCCGCGCTGCATGGCGGCGGTCGAAAGCATGGCCTCCTCTCCAGGATCCGGCGCGTCGGACACTACAGTTACATTACCGCTGTGTTCGTGCCGCAGTGGATACTCGTGTGATTGCGACGCGCGTGCGAGTGATCGTAAGGAGCCTGAGAAAAGGAAGTACACGTGGGGCAAGGGCTGCGATGAGGTCGCCGAAAGCGGTAATGGCAAGGTCTCGTCTCTGATCAGCAAGCGCACCTCTCGCGATTGTATCCGCCTCATGCTCGCCAAGGAGGCTAGCGAGCAGTCGCCATGCTGTTCGCGCAAGTGCGTGCACAAGCTATACACACAGTGCGGAGAGGCCCTCGTTGATGCCGTGTTGGACCGTGCGTTGACTGTATACTCTGGCAATCAGAACCGCTCCTTTGACCGGCTCGCTCAGGTTCTCAGGGGCGGCTACGAGTCGGCATCCGACAAGTTCGATTACATGTTTGATCACGGTGGCTACTTGCGCTCTTTCGATCATCGCGGCCCCATCTACACGTGTGGGCGTGCGTGGGAGGTCTTGCATCAGGTCTCGAAACACAGACGTCTCGTGATCCAGCGGTCGGTGGTGGATAACGAACCCACGTACATCAGGCAGCGCAAGCAATACGAGAGCAGACAGACCGGACCGAGGGAGCATGTGCGCATGTTTCTCGAGCACTTCTTCTCGGATGACCTCGGTCACGTCGAGATCATGCCTTTTCATGACGGAAACAGCGAGACCTTCAAGAAGCACCTACCTCCCTGGATGACCAAGATTTGCGTCTACTACTACTACAAGTCGTGGGCCGAGGACGACAACGCCATTCTCCGTGGTGAGGCCCATTTTGTCCCACTGATGACATACCGTTTCGTCCCGCTGATGACAGACCGTTTCGTCCCGCTGATGACAAACCGTTTCGTCCCACTGATGACAAACCGTTTCGTCCCACTGATGACAAACCGTTTCGTCCCACTGATGACAAACCGTTTCGTCCCACTGATGACAAACCGTTTCGTCCCACTGATGACAGACCGTTTCGTCCCACTGATGACAGACCGTTTCGTCCCACTGATGACAAACCGTTTCGTCCCACTGATGACAAACCGTTTTGTCCCGCTGCTGACAGACCGTTTTGTCCCGCTGATGACGAACCGTTTCGTCCCACTGTTGACAAACCGTTTTGTCCCGCTGATGACAAACCGTTTTGTCCCACTGATGACAGAACGTTTCGTCCCGCTATCGCCAGAACGTTTAGTCCCACCGACGCCGGACCGATTTCGTCCCACTGATGACAGAACGTTTCGCACCGCTCATGGCATACCGTTTCGTCCCACCGACCGCAAAAGTATTTGTCCCACATAATTAGCCGATATCGTCCCACTGCAGAGAGAACGTCTTGTCCCACTGCTGAGATACGGTTTTGTCCCACTACTGGCATACCGTTTCGTCACACTGTTGACAGATTGTTTCGCCATGCTGATTACAGAATTATTCACCCACTACCGATATAATTATTTCGACCCACTTCAGACCGAACTTTTCTGTCTCGCATTATGAGACCTTATTTGTATACCGACATATCACGCCCCTGCCCCTTTGTAGATTTGGCTACCGAGAGCGAAGTGAAGCTCGCATCGTTCGACACTTTCCGCCGGACTTGGAAGGAAGACTTCCCGGATGTCACCACGCCGAAGGTGAAGCGATTCAGCCACTGTCCCATATGCGCGGCGGGCAAAGCACTCAGAGACCAAGCTCGCGAGATTTGCACAAAGGACATGACGCCAGAGGAACGTCAAGTGCACCGTCAACATCAGCAGCTGGTGAGGCGTCAGGTCAGAGCTGAGCAGAAGGTACACCTCGAGAGAGTGCGCCAGGAACGAAGGGATCTGAACAACGCCGTCTTCCAGTCGCGCCTTGGCCATGGAAACTTCTTCTTCTTCGAAATTGATAGCATGGACTCCGCGAAGACCCTGCTGCCTCACTGGGTTCGCATCCCCAAGACTGTGAAGCCCGACATGCTCCTCAAGTACCACCTCACCTGTGTGAAGTACGACGGATACCGCCCGGACGACATCTACTACTACACCAACACCATCCCCCACGATTCGTCCACGACGTGCACTCTGATATGGATCACGATCATGAAGGTGAGCTCGTTAGCCTCCCGATAGGTTCGCCGTGGTTGTCCGGTAGCCATGGACTGATGAAAGCTTGTCTGCGATGCAGGAAATTCAACACCGTGGTAGAAAGATTCCGTACATCAGAATCCAGATGGACAACACCGTCAGGGAGAACAAGAATAGGAACGTGGCGGCCCTCTGCAATTGGCTTGTGTCTATCGGCATCTGCGACGTCATTCATTTGGTCTTCTTGCCTGTCGGGCACACTCACGAACGGGTTGACCAGATCTTCAGCCGCATCAGTCTTGCGCTATCTCGCAGCTCCGCCTACACAATCGAGGCCTTTCTTGACTTGGTGGCGAAGGCATTCTCGCCCACTCCGGAGATTGCTGAGCTCTCATTCTCCCTCGACTTCTCTGAGTGGTTAAGGCCCCATTTCCAAGACCACATTCAAGACATCAGTAAGCCGCACAAATTCGAGTTCACCCGTGACGACGCCGCCGCGTCTGGCGGCTCGTTGCGCACCGCCTTGTGGTCCAACACACCGCTTTCGGAGCCCGTGCAGATCTTGAAGAGCGCGCCAACTGGGACGCCCGATATTCGTGCGGGCAGGCCCCTTTTGTACGCTCTCTGCGACAAAAAGAAGCCCGACGCGGTGAAGGTCCAGAGGTACTTGGATGATTTCAAGAAGGTCAGGTCGTACATCACGGACCTGGCGGTCCAGTGGCACTTCTCCCCAGTCGAGCGCGAGAGCTGGAAGAATCTGCTCGACGACTTGGATGAGATGCAAACTGCTCCTTCGGCAGCTTTCTCCGGGTTCTGGCCGCAACGGAAAGAGGAAGTTGACGACTTCTTGCGCGAGCACGGGCAGACCGCGCCTGTTGAGGGACGTCACACGATGGCTACCAACGCAGACCTCAACAATGCCGAAGCCGCTCGCGTGGAAGCCGAGGTTCGTGCTCAAGTGCTTCAAGATGACAGCGCCTTCCGGGGAGTTCACGCCGGCGCCAAGGAGAGGCTTCATGACAACACATCGCCCAGCGATGCAAAGGGCTCGAACCTCGTTGTCATCGACGTCTCCGATGTGAGTCCCATTGTTTGTCATTTTTGTCCTTTACGGGACAAAACAATTTTGTTCTTCTACCTTGCTTGTTATTTTGTCCCAGCTGGGACAAAAATGGCGTGGCGTGTCGCTCGGGACTAACATAGCTCGCGGTCTTGGTCATCGTTAGGTGCATGAGGAAGACAAGTGTCCTGAAACTCTTGGTGATTGGGAGTCGAGATTCGTCATCGGGCTTGTGAAGTCGCGCGAGACTACCGAAGACACGTTGACCGTGGCCGTATACGAGCCCTTCCATGCCGATGCAAAGGGCAAACCCCTTATGCCCCTATGGTTGTACGCGCAGACAAAAGGAGGGAAGAAGCCAGTTGACACAAGCTGGGAGAAGTGCCTGACGCTTCCTTGGAAGCTTGTTGAAGCCGTCCCCCTATCGTACGCGAAGGCCATCCACGACGCGTCGGGAAGTCGAGAGGTGTTCAACGAGGACGGCACCATGGTCAGAAAGAAGTGGTACGGTAAAAGCGTCCAAGTCGTGAAGACATATGCGCAAACTGGGTGGCAAATCAGCCAGCCACGAAACAACTGCGTCCACGTCATGTCAACCACCCCAGCGCAACGCAAACCCGGCGGAGTCGTCAAGTTTAATGCAGCCACGAAGAAGGACTTGCTTGAGTTGGGGATGCTCAACGAATAAACTATCAGCAACGTCTTGTGGCTAGCTAGCCGCTGGATGTAATAATCATAATAAATATTGATTTCATTGCCTCATCTTGTCCCATTTTGGACAAAATGCTCCAAAACCAACATTGGATATGCGTCGCGGCTGGCCTTCATGCTGTTGAATGCTGCACTGCACCCAAGGTCTACAAACCCAAGCTACATCACCAGTGAGTCTTAAGTACTGATAGTAAACCCGGGAACTAGGGTATAAACAAACCCTACGGTGCAAAATGAATTCCACGGTGCAAAATAGGTTAAATTACTGTTATGTGTGTTGCATGAGCAAACGCCCGGTCGTTCTAGCGAGAAATTACTGCAATTTTGAATGCGGTACTAACCTATCAATGGCATTGTTGCCGCAAACGTTATTCTAGGTACAACAAGGACCATGTCGATAGAGCTGTCGCTCAGCGCGTGCAAGAGCAACATCTGGAGAGGGTACTGCAGGAGAGGCATTTCTTGGAAGTGGCCTTGCAGTACTCCCGCCAAAACAGGGACCTCTTTGTTTGCGAGATCGATGGCATGGATCAAGACAAGACCCGTCTTCCTCATCTTGTGCCATGGGACAAGGAGGTGGAGAAGAAGAACCTCCTGCAATGTCACTTGACATGCGTCAAGTACAGCGGGAGCCAGCCGGACGACGTGTACTACTTTTTCGACTGCTTCCCTCACGACAGTAGCAACACCATCACCGTCATGTACAAGACTATCAAGAAGGAGATCGAGAGGCGTGGCGAGGCATTGGACACTGTGTGGTTCCAGCTCGACAACACTTGCCGGGAGAACAAGAACAAGTACGTCATGTGCTTTTGCCATGGCTCGTGCACATGGGTTTTTGCAAGGAAGTCCGTCTCTCTTTCCTTCCAGTAGGGTAAGCCCCCCCCCCCCCCCCCCCCCCTCCCCCCCCCCCCCCCCCCCAAAAAAAAATCCGCACCATCCACTGACTTACATTATTTATGTTAACGGGTCCACCGGTCGCCAAGTTGGGGCCTTACTGACTTTTTACTATATTGTACACCTTCCAGGCACACCCACGAGCGCGTGGACCAAGTCTTCTCGAAAATCTCCGTGTGGCTTGACGACCACGCCGCATTCACCAAGGCTCAGCTTTTGCACCAGCTTCGTCAGGCCTTCACACCGACATGCAACTTCATGGAGCTCGAGGGAGTCCTCGACATCAAGACTTGACATCAAGGCTTGGCAATTGTCTTCCACGACAAGGCCAGGTGCTTAACACGGTGACTTCTAACCAGTTCGTCATCAGGCAATCGGAGCCTGTGGTCGATGGTGTACGCAGCGCCCTATATTGCAGTCGTTGGTCCGATACCGCAGAGTATGGGCCAGAGTTCATCCTTCGCGGAGTCCCCGACGGCACCCCTTCGTACCTTGCTTCTCGCCCTCTCTACCACTCCAAGGCTGACCCGGGCAAGGCTTTTTCTGATATGGAGAAGGAGATTTGGAAGGCTGCGGATAGGTTGCACTTCTCCGCGGATGAGAGGCGAGAATGGGAGGAGGAATTCGCTTCGCTCCGGGAACTGGAGAAGAGGGGTCGAACTCCCTTCCTGGCGTTTTGGCCCGAGTCTACCACGGAGCTGGACACTTGGCTAGGCGCCTTGCTACCTGGCAGAGATCTTGACGCCGATGATCTCATGTCTGCACGTATGCGTTCCCAGCCTAGGCTTGACCAAACATGCCAAGGCATGGCGCGCAGGTACGCCGACCTTCAGGAAGAGCTTCGGGTCTTGACGTACAACCCCATCACCATCAACACCTCCACTCAACGCCGGAAGCGCCGGCGGGGGGCGCAAGCGGCTACAACAGCGGTTGAGCACTCGAACGAGGCCGAGGAGGGGGGTCAGGCCGTCGCGATCCCGTTGGAGAATGAGGACACTACCCGTCGCGAGTTTGACGCCCGTCCCGGCAATTTGGTCGTCATGGACAACACCGCCGACAACCCCGACGCGTACCGCGAGGAGGGTCTTCTCGGCGATTGGGAGAACAAGTACCTTGTGGCCTACGTAAGGTACCGATATGACGTTCAGGATTTGGATGGCTTGCCCGAGGACCACACCGAAGTTGACGAGTTGGACGTCACCATGTGCGAGCCTTGGTTGTCGACGCCGCATGGGAAGCCCGACATCCCGCTCACCTTTGCCATCGCGGCGGCCCGACAGAGTCGCGACCCAGAACCGGACTCATCTTGGGAGGCTGCGAAGAAGATGAAATGGTTGCCTATCACCACTATGCCTCTATCGCTCTTCAGCTTGCGTTTCCCGAACGTTTGCCGGACCGCCCGCCAGTGCCAGCACGACTTCCGTGGCACCAAGCTAACTGCCGTGACAAGCATGAAGGGCGTCTCGGAGATCAAGGACTCCAAACACAAGAACCTTGTTGTGCGCCGGCCCTTGGCAAAGCTTCGCTACACCATGCAATTGCAGGAAGAGGCGAATAGGGAGTGCGGTGCTTCGTTGTCCCTCGACGGCATTAGGTACATGGAGATCACTTACGAGCTTGCAAGACTCCGGGCCGCGCTCAACGTCCACAAAATCGATGTCGACAACAAACGCAGGTGGTTCAACGACCACCGCTTCAATGCAGACGAGAAGAAGTGCGTTTTGGACATGTTGACAATATAATGATAGACAGTGGTGTAAGTTGTACGTACGTATCTGTGGGGGCCTTTGTGGGGGGCGGGGGGGGGGGATGCGAGTGTTGGCTACTCGTGCCCATTAGACAATGCGATTTGAGCACTGTAACAATTAGACACTTAAAGTATTTGCCCTCGCACGCTTGCCCCACGATCATACGACGTCAAACGCAATGAATTGATGGGGTGGCGCGCGTCCTGACTTATGTTTTTCCTCGCATCCGCTCTGCGCATGCCCAATTTTGCACGTTTTGCGCGGGCAAACAATGAAAATGAGTGCAACCCATGGGATTTTGTGCATTTGTGCCTCCAAAACATGCGTTTTGAGAATTCGTGCAAAATGGCTCAAAAAAGGCAACTTTCACAAGTGAATAACATAACATTTATTGTGAATGAATGTTACAGTCATATCTACGCGCATGTTGTCACACATGTCACCCATCATCCAAGGGGAAAAGCCAAAATGATGACGGGGTCCGCGCAGCGTGAAGACCTATCCAAGGGGTCCTCGCTTCTGGGAGCTTGCGTGGAAGGGCACATTACATGCCCCCTCATGCGGCCCCACCCACAGTGAGTGGGCTGGCTGGGATACCAGAATAGGGGGTAACTTCGTCAGACAACAGCATTTCGGCGTTTTATCAGATTGGGCTGACAAGCAGTGCGTTGGAAAGCGCAGGTCACGGGCTTTCCGTCGCACTACCTTACAGTCCGATCTGATAAAACACCGAAATATTATGAATTGAAACGTGATTGCAATATTACCGCTTCTTGCAGGGCGACCAGCCAATTTGCGAATGTATGTCGCATGCAGCTAGCCCGCTAGCTGACCATAGACTCCAAACCATGCGCCGCGCGGCATGGGGTAGGTGGCCAACACATGTATCTCGGCGACCATGGGAGAAAAACACGATTCTTCATGTCCAAATGTCGGCGTGCCGTGCGCTCAAACCGTTCACAGCCCGGCCGTGCAGCACTTGTTACACTGGCAGTGCCGCATAACATGCGACGCGCGCGCCACGCGCGCCGTCTTATTGGCCCTAACACACCATAAGCACGCCCTTTCATGGCTATCCTCGCAATGCCTGCAACGGCGTAGACTATGCGTGGGTTTGCCGACTAAACGCGACCAAACAGACGCGATCATACGCGTAAAACATGCAGACTTTCTGTGGGCTGTTGTGTACACCACGACCCCCCCCCCCCCCCCCCCCCCACAGACACACACCTGGCACCCACCATCACCCTCGCCCGCGCCACTCACCCTCGCGATCGCGATCCGATGCGTTTACATGCCGGGTACCTCACGCATGTGTCCGGCTAGCGGTGTGTCGTACGCCTCGTGGCCGCCGGATCTCGCCCTTGTGTTGCTCACGGCCGAAACGCCATGTGCGGACTTGAAGAGGATGTTTAAGTGGGCGCTGCGCCACCTAATGAAGGTAGACCCGCGTCTCACGGTGCACCGCCTCGCCACGAGAGATGCTGCAGTGCGACCGGAATGAGGCAAGAGGGCCGGACTTCTTCCGGAACATGGCCAAGCGCCTACTCGTGCAAGGCATCGTCCGCGATGGTACGCCGCCGTTTAGACCGTAGTCCTATGTGTCGCGCCCCCTCTGTATCATGCACCCTCTCTATCGGGCACCCTCTAGAGAGGGGACCCTCTGAGGAGGGGCTCCTGTGGGGAGGGGGGACACGGTATAGCGGCACGGTGGGCTATTTATTTGACGCTTTTATTGGTGGAAGTTTATTTGACGCTGTTCGGCACTCCCGGCTTAACATGTGAGCAACCCCTCCCAAGGCAACCTGGCGGGCCTACCGGTATCACGCAACTACCGTCTATTGATGTGGAGTCCCATGTGGCGGCGTCATGGGAGGGGGAGCATGTGCTGTTAAGATACATTCTCGTTGCATGCAAGATTCGCCACGACGCCCCGCGAATGCGAAGTTGAAATTTTCGTGGTAGCGGGTACTAAGAGGATGCGGGGCGGAGAGGATGTGATTTTGCGACGGGTGCAAGCCCAGATATACATCAATTTTCGTACGACAGCTTGTCCAAGCTGGGCGCGCATTGTTCGACGAGCCTTTGCCGGGACAGCTCGCAACGGAGGTGCGGGCGTATATGGCGAGGCCAAGGAGGAGCGCCGCACCGATGCGGAATAAGCTCCCGCTCCCCGCGTTCCAACAACTCCGGTGTGCGTAGGTGTTGTCGCGCAATACCACAGCGGGCGTTGTTGCCTTACATTCCCATTTGATGGACGCCATCGTCCATTCCGCCATACCAAGCATGGTGTCGAGGGTCTTCATTACCGACAACGATTCAGGTATATGTTGTTGTCCGTGCCTTGTTTAATTACATCGTGCATAGCCCAATATGACACATCTACCTACCTTCGTGGCACAGTCGGATAAGGCGGAGGCGGAGTTGCAGTTTACGCCCGTCACTTCCTCGGCCCAAAATATCGTGCTTCCCCATCCTGTCGTAGCGACAACCGGATGTCCGCCCCTTCCGGCTATGACCCCCCACAACCCATCCGGGCATGGAGCTGACGTTTGCTACATAGACATATACATACATGAACATACGCGCACCTGATCCGGGCAGTGCGATGCCATGTAGCTAGCTAGTGTGCTGGGCGTGTCTAACCATGCCATGCCATGTGATGTTTTGAGCAGGCAACACAGCACAACATGTAATTTCGAATATGCTTTCTGCGAGGATTGCTTACAACAAGGCTGGGAAGGAAGAGGCGTTCACCTTGGAACAAGGCAACTCGAACCAACTGTATGCAACTGTTGAAATGGCATTGGATGGCGTGCCTTCCAAACCTGAAGTGCGCATCATGTACCTGCGCTAAACGAAGGATGTTGACAATTTGGCTACTTGGATTGGAGTTGTGCTGATGAGGCGCACGAGCACGACTGTTTAACGGCGTAGCATGTTGAGGTGATGGGGATTGTGGGTGGGAGTTGCGCCCGGAGTGCACCGCGCTAGAACATCTCAGCGTGGCTTTGGGCATAGGCGATCATTAAAAAAGTAATTGCAATCGCATGCGCGACTGCGGGCAGCTGCCACTCCGCTTGCCAACGCGTTGGACGTGAGGGGCCCCTTGGCACCAAGCGCGCTGGTCCAGCACCGCGTGGTACACGGGGACTTCAAGGTCCCCCCACCCGCCCAAAAACCCACACCCCCAGCCGCACTTCGGATAGTGCTCTGTGGCATTCGGCAGCTATGTGGCACATGTGTACATTCAAACAAGCTCGACACACTAGGCAGACATATGCGATTTTTTCTTAGAGATGTACAGTTTCTGGTACTTCTTAGAAAACTTCCGTTTCCGCTCCGAGTAGTCATACTACGTGTTATGTGACATGATATATAAAAGCGGAGGGTTGAGGCGGGGTGGGTCCCGACAACAAGCCCTAAACAATCAAGTCGTCAACTACACCTCATAAAGCAGCACGATGAGATGTTGCTCTACCTCATGCGAGATCAGTGGAATTTTGACCACTAACCCACCCCACCCCTTTGCCTGGCAGACGGCCAATATGTTCTTCTCCCACACGGAAGTCCAGGCGAGCATCGCATTTCGGTCTGCGACTTCCAAAGGATAGGTATGAGCGGAGAGGGGGGGGCTTCAGAGGGCCCACATGCGAGAGGGGGAGGGGGGGTCACAGCAGCATCACATCTGGCTGGTGGATGCATAGTGGGTTAGAGATCTCATTCGCTGAACGCTCTTCATTGGTGACATATTGACCTGACGGCTCGCCGCCCAGACCACGGGCTCGGTGTGCTGGATGTGCTCTACGTGCTGTTCGCCTCGACCGATCCTGCGCTTGTGGCCGCCAAAGAAGGCGACTTTCTGGACTACTACTACGACCGCCTGCATGCTCACCTTGTGCGCAAGGTGGCGGCGGGTCATGAGGAGCAAGCGGCCGCGGCCTCATACACGCGCAAGATCTTCCTCCAGCACTGCCAGGTTCCGCCAGCCACCAACTCGCCCCATACTTGTCGTCGAACCCCACGAATGGCAGACCTATGATATGGCATGCAGCATGTTGTACACCGCGGGACTGATGGTGCCGTCCGCCATCAGTGTGACTGTGCATGGTCACATATAGTTTCAGGTTATTGTCATGCATGATTCCCTATTTCAAATCGGCATCATCATTGGAATCAGTTTAAATGCTGCGTTGAGCGATGCTGGCCTCAAGGTGGGATACTCACTGACGCCTCTATCTGCTGATGCTTACTTTCCGATGATTCTCCGTGCGCGCCAGGTGGCATACGTGGACTTTGTGCGTTTCCTCATCGGCCGCGCGCATGCGCGGGGCAGTGTCGCCAGAGTCATGCAAGGGCCTCTCCACCGCACTCAACCACGGCACCCACAAGAGGTCCCCCCCCCCCCCCCCCGGGCGGCCATCCCATCCCCTTTGTCTCCAAGTTGCTGCTGATAAGCTCACCGCCCACAAGGCACGCTTCTCCCGCGCGTTGCAGCTGACAGCCTATGCCCCTTGGTGGCGAGCAGGTTCGCAGGGCACTTGGTGCACATGGTGCAGAAGGCAGACCACTGGCTAGGGCAGCTGGAGGCTGACGGCTGGCCCGGCACAA
This sequence comes from Tetraselmis striata, assembly GCA_006384855.1. Lineage (NCBI taxonomy): Eukaryota > Viridiplantae > Chlorophyta > Chlorodendrophyceae > Chlorodendrales > Chlorodendraceae > Tetraselmis > Tetraselmis striata. The sequence goes on from VCJN01000464.1 coordinate 47,705, forward strand.
CGCACAGCTTGCATCTTAGCGCTGACGGCTCGCCGCTGCTGCTAAGGTGCGCCCCCCCCCCCCCCCCCCCGCCGCCCCTCCCCTGCTTGGCGTGAGTAATAGTCTTTGTTTTACATTAACTGCCTACGCACCCGGTTTATATGTCTCGTAGTATAGGTAACGATCGTCCATATTACCGCTTCCTGCTCACGTGCCCGCGCAGCATGAGAGTCACGATTGTCCATGAGTGTCGATGTAGCAAATAGCAAATAGCAAATGACAAGTAGCAAATAGTAGCAACACGGGGACACGACCGGTTCCCTTTTGGTTATCATCGTCGATATTGTCATAACCTATAAGATCTGTTGTAAGCAGGGCGTTGATTACTCGCACTTGGGAGGTTTTAGGAATATGGATGTGCATTGATCTATGCTGTCACGGTACCTAGCTGGCTCAACACGCACCTACGGGTGTGGCGCTGCCGGCAGGATTCTGGACACCGCGGCGACACTTGCACGTGAAGCGGGTGACGTTATCCGCAGCATGCTGGAAGACGCCGGCGGCCGGATGGCAGCCTCCCAGGACAAAGGCGACTTTGGCTTTGGGGAGGCAGACCCACAGACGCAGGTGGCGCCTCTTAATTGCCTCTCGCACCGCCTCCCGTGTGCTGCTTGTGATTGCGTTGTTGACTGCTCCCCCCCCCCCCCCCCCCGGAAGTCTGACCTGGCAGCAGAGAAGTGCATCATCAACGGTCTTGCGCGCGCCTTCCCTGCACTTACCGTCGTCGGCGAGGAGGGCCTCGCCAGTGAGCCCCCCTTGATCCATTGACCATATGGTGTGCTTGTAGATTGTAAATACTTGTATGTGCCGCAAGCGCTTCCGAGCTTACTACCATCCGACGGCTGTGTGCCGCTGCTGCGCCGGCTGAACATCTTCGGAGGGCGGTGAGAGTGGGCGGCGGAGAGCGTCGGGGGCGGCAGCCTCAGATTCATCCCTAATCTGGTGAGAGCCCCCCCCCCCCCCCCCCCCCCCCCCCCGCTCCCTCTGGGCTCCCTTCCTTTGCATCTCCCTAAGACAAGTTTTTCGCCTACGCGTCTCGCGGAAACTGCAAGAACCTGTTATGGATCGGAGGATAGTGATCATGATTGTAGAATCGAGCTTTGGATTTTAGGATGTAGGGGAAGGGCAATTCCGACCATGCTCGCGAGGGGCAGGTGTTGGCAGATTTCATGCTCCAAAAACATGTGCCGGAACCATGCCTGGCAGTCGCTTTGCTTCACTCACTGATGCAATCCCATCTACGGTTAGAAGTCCGGATGAGGAACTATCACCAGCCGCTGCTTGGAAGTGGTGCATTTCACACCGCTGTTCCAAAGGTTCAATACCTCCATATTGAGTGGGAATGTAAGTCCATGGTGATAATTGTTGGCCTAAGTCGACATTGCTTAACTACAATATCCGAAAACAATATGCATGTCGTGCCAGTATGGCATTATGGGGTTTCCAGGGTTTGTGCTTCGATATTTTGAGTTAATGTCGCACCCTCCCCATCCTCCCCTCTTCCCGCGTAGGACACGCTGGCGCAGGCAGACCTGTTGGATTCCAGCATTACGCTAGAGGACGCATGCGTGTGGTGGATCCGCTGGATGGTACACGGGTGCGAAACGCCCCAGCTGCCCCCACCGTCTGGCCACTCAGCCTCCAGCCCAGCCAGCATTCCCCCCGCCAGCCTCGATGTGAACCCTCTGCAGCCGCCTAACCCTCGTCGCCCGCTGCGCCCGCATGAGTTTGTGGACGGCAACTTTGAGCGCGTGACGGTCTTGATTGGCATTACGGTGAAGGGCAGCCCGGCGGCGGGCGCCATCCTCCAGCCGTTTGTGGATTCAGGTGCGCCGGGGCTTAACTCACTTCACGCACCCGCACCATGCCTGCATCCAATGCGCCGCTGTCCGTCGATGTCGAGTGTAGTAACAACACTTTTTGAGACTTACGGTCAATCATAGTAGATACCTTGATGCATGTTCATCATGTCAAGCTGTAAATACTGGAAGTGAAGCATGATGAAGCTAGTACACGCGAAGAGCGACACGGTAGTTGCGCGTAATGCACTATTGTTGTAAAACTACGCTGAATACAACTGTCGGCACTATGGAAAATGGATTCAAACGCGATTATGACACGGTACGCCTCTTTGCAGACGCAGATCGTGTGCGCCCTGATATGCTCATTCGTCGTCGCACCCATGCACAGCTTCCGCCCGTAATCGCTGCTGCTCGGCTGCTCGCACGCACCTAGATCTCGGGAAATCCTAAAAAAACTCGAGTATGCACCGCTAGTTTTTCTTGCGCTGACCCATGTGCTGCCCCGCGATGCTACTCTTGTCGCGTTGGACAGCTGACGGCAGCGGAAAGGGCCGACTGATGTGGGGCGGGCGCGGCTTGGGTGTATGGGACGGCGGCGCGCGCGGCGTAGCTCACGCGGTGCGCGTGCCAGCCGCGGCGCGCACAGGGCCGCCGGTGGTGGCCACATCCCGTAGCCACCCCTCGCCCGCGGTGGCGGAAGCCGCGGCAGCACTCCAGCCGAGCCAGACGCTGCAACTGGGAGGCGCTGGCAGCAAGGTCTGTCGTGTAGCGTCCATCCCGAACCCCCCTCCGGTCGTCTGTCAGAGTGCTTGGAAACCATTCCGACACGACAGGCAGTCTTGGATAAGCCAAACACTTGAAATCCCAGTCGTCATTTGGTCCGGCTACTGCTACTTCAGTTGTGATTTCAGTATCCTAATGCAGTTTAACAATATGCTAATCGACTCATCCTGGGAAATCCAAGCATGTGATTAAAAAAAAAGATGCCATGCCGACTTCAGAATAGTATCTAAGCGGAGTTTTTGCTCTCGTCGGGCCGAGCCAGCAGGTTTCAAAATACATATATGCGTTGGGGTCGGCAGGGCACATCTTCCATGGCTGCCTCCGCTCATCGTCTCAGAATCTCGTCGATTGTTCGCAGGTGCTGATGATAATCGAGGGGCAGCTGTCGCACTGGGTATACCCACGCAAGGTCTCCCCCCCCCCCCCCCCCCTCCCTCGTTGTTCCGAATCCCAGCTGCTGTATGAAGCCGCGCGCGGGAGAGGAGGCATTGACGAGTGTCTTTTGTGCTGTCCAGGGCACGAAGCGCTGGGACACCGCGGCACCTGAGGCGCTTCTGCGTGCGGTTGGCGGCTTCTGCGTCGACCAGCACGGCCAGCCGTACGACTATGCCGCCGACTGCGAGCCACGCAACGACGAGGGCGTGATTGCCGGCGGCGGGATGCTCGCGTGGGAGCAGTGCGTTGCCGCCTTCGGGTGGGACACCACCTTGCCGAGCTGAAGAGCCGCCCAGCTCCGGGCGGCAGGGCTAGCTGGCTCATACGCCCTCGATCGAGTGCTTGTTCGCCTGGCAACCATCGTCGCTTCTCGTCGTAAATGTGCGAGGGTGCAGGCCGGTGGCGTCGTACGCGAATGGCGTCGTGCCACGGGGCGTCGTCGCGATGTACATGCTGTGGGCCGAGCATCGTATTGAGCGAAGCTCGTTATTTATCATTGCGTCTGCTATAATCGAGGCCCCGCCGCATTTAACTTATTGTGGCATGCACCTACTAAGTTTACTGCGAGTACAAGACGGGCATGTAAGAATTCCGCCGCCGCCTGGGAAGGCCGCAGTCCGCTCACAGCAACAGGTCGGGCCCTGCTATATAGGAAAATTGTGCTGTATGAATAAGAATTATTTATATTGCGGTAGAGTGAGCAGTAACGCATATGTTTCTGTCATTCTAGAGGAATACGAAGCGGTCTAATGATAACTTATGTTGCGGTAGCGTTCGCAGTATTCTTAACGTATCTGTTTCTGTCATTTCTGTACACCGGCCGCTGCCAGGCGTCGATGTGAACGCTGATCGCAAGAGGGATTTATTCTTATGGGACTATTATGGCGTTGGATAGCACGACACATGCGCTGTCTGCGTCGTTGCGCCCCGCCAGCAGGAAGTGGCGCTTCGGCAGTGCCTACTGATGGGGACATTCGCGAACTCGGACATGCTGCTGCGTGGATGGTACGACAACAGACTTTGGATGTCGCCTGTTTTGCACGAGCTCGGTACTCCGGCCCGCGTTGTCTCCGGCGCATGCCTATCCGCATTGTCGTCGACGGCGATGCATTGTCGCGAGGAGGCAAACGGGGGGAGCGATTGTAGTGTGCATGAACATTATTTGCTTACATGTGTAGTATTGTGTATGCGTTCGATAATATTGGTGTTTGATCGGCGGCAAGGTGCGGTGCCCAAAATCAAGGGCCGCTCATAGCTTGGAGGCGCAGCTAGCGCAATTGCGGAGCGCATGAACGGCGGCATAATCAAGAACGGGATGCAGGCGGGGCGGTATCGGCTGCCTAAAGTCCGTCACTGCCCCTCCCGGTCACCAGCTCCTGCACCGACGCCCGCAGCTGCCCACCCATTCCGAGTACAGGGGAGCGCATCTGGCTGAGTGTGCCTGCGAGGTTGTGGCCCGCGTCTGTCACGACTGGGTGCGGTAGGATGGCCGCCGGAGTTCGCGCTTCCCCCCGGATTTGCAGCTGGGACCGCCACCAGGTGCGCTGCCGCCGCGACAAGCCGACAACGACTCCTGCCGCGCCATCAAGAAAGACGTGCTGCCGCCGCCCTTGGGCAGCGCAGGCGCCACGGGGCTCGACACCTGCAAGCGGGAGGCGCACCGCAGCTGCCAGGTCGCGGGGCTGCCGGCCTCCAGCGGGCCCGGCGTGCCCACCATCAGCCGGCGCGCGTCTGAACTGCCGCTCAAAGTCTCTCTGTCCCAACTCATGTTGTCGATCAACAGGGCAATGCCATCGCCGCCGCGGGGGTCGTCCATCGTAATCTGGATGGTCAGCCCCTCCATGAGCGCCGGCGCAACGTCGGCGTGCTCAAGCAGCACGCGCAAGTAGAGCTGCCTTAGCGCGATGGCCCGGTCCGCTGCGCGTGCGGCCGTGCGTGTCGACGAAGCGCGGACATCGCCGGCGCTGCGCGGGCGTCGTTTCCGCCCTATCCATAGTGACAAGGCAGCCCAGGCGCTTTCACGCGTGCCGTGCAGCCCCGTGCTGGGTCGGACATCGGCATGCGGCAATGGCTCCCAGTCCACGGATGCGAACACTCTAAGTGCAACCGATGGCGGTCCCGCAAAGCAGGTAAGCAACTTGGCGCAACCATGGTGGAGAGCTTGCTCGGGGGGGGGGGGGGGGGGAGGGGGTGCTGGCTTGTGCCAAGTGTATAAGGCCGAGAGCTGGCGAGTGTTGTACTGCTGCCTCTGCAAGTGAGGTATCTGCCCATCTGCCATTGCTGGCTGGGGGGAGAGCCCATGCGGGAGCGGCGGCGGTGAGGCAGCTGATCGTGGGAAGCAGTGCGTCACAGAGGCCTCATACATACCTATTGCAATGCTTTTAGACCTGGCTGGCAATAGCAAATTACACACATGATAATAAGTGTTCACACCACAGCAATACGCGCAGCTTATAGATAGGTTGTTTCGATACTGCTTGGAATTACAATGCGTCATGTAATGACTATACGTCATCCCTGGATTTAGAGAATAGAGCTGGATAATCATGACGTACTACTACCTTGGATCTCTAGCGTTGATACTGCTGTCGGGTATGATATTTTTGATCCCTACTATTCAGCCCCCGGAAGTCCGGTTATGCCCCTAGTGAGGGATGATTACTATCAACAGGCCATCCATAATAACGCCGACATCCCCCGCCGAAAGTGCTCAAAGTGCTCAGTCGCCGGCAGCTTGGGTACGCCCTTTCTATTAGTCAGGGGTTACTATCAACCGGTCATCCATAATAACGCCGAAATAACGCCGCCAAAAAGTGCTCGACATGTGGGACCTTGTCGACAAATTCCAACGAAGGGCAACTGCCGGCGCACGGGCATCCACAACAACACCGCTAACAGTCTTCCTCCTGCTTTAACTATGACCCCCCCCCCCCCCCCCCCCCCCCCCCAGGGCCGCAACAGTTTCTTCACAACTACACCAACAGAAGCAGTGGGACAAAACCCTAAAACCCGGCAGAGCCCTTTTCTTGCACATGCAGCACGGATGGATGGATGGAGGGTTGGAGCACTACGAGTACTGCATATCATTGCGAGGAACGCCCACAACGCCGCAGGCGAAGAAGCGGCTCCCACGGGTCAACATCCCTGCAGCATATCATACGGCGCCGACGATTAATAGTACGACACGCTAAAATATGTTGGCGGGGGTTTAGTTAAGACCAGCAATATCGGCAAGCAACGAACCCCAACATGATTCCGACACGCAATATGCCCACAAGTCGCCAACAACTGCCGGCAGTCATGCAGCAGCATGCGCAAACTTCGGCTTGTGCGGCAACAAAGACGCGCAGCTCCTAGCGCCGGCTGCTGTGTACAATAGAATTGAATACGGTCCGCAAGGCCAAGGAATAGTGAATTATTATGCACCTTTGCGTCGGATTATTTGTGCTGTATTCGTGCTTTCTTCCTATCTATTTCTCCGTTTTATTAGTTTCCCTTTTTGCTAGGGCGCGTCGAAAACGTTATTCATCCGCAGACCATTTGTGTTTCTAACCGCTCCAAAATTGCGGAGGCTTGAGATCGGCGACAATGGTGAGCAACGAACCTCAACATCGACAACTGCCGGTAGGCATGCGGCCTTCTCAGGCTCGTGCACCAACGGAGATGCGCAGCTCCTGGCGCCGGCTCCTGTGTAACCGCTCCAAAACTGCGCCTGCCGCTGCTAGTGCTTTGGATGCTAGTAGCATTCAGTGCGTTGTGAATGAGCAGCGTGGCAATGCCCATCCAGACTACTGTTCCTGCTGCATGTCTGTGCGGGTACCCGCCAGTGGGAGGTGATTTTAGTGGTCGCCACACCGCATGATGGGTCTGCTGGCTCTGACGGCGACTTTCATTTAGCACGTGAAGGCGCCAATTCACGGCACAGCGCAGACTCGACCTCTAAACGATGGTGCCACGGTTGCAACCATCAGCCGGGATTGATGTTCAGGATGGGAGATGATCTCCCGCACACTCCCTAATGCAACATTCTTCTGGTAATAAGCTCCACCAGGGTCTGAAGCTCGGGGTGCCGCGTCATCACAGCCTGCAGGTCCGCCATCAGGCCCAGCCGCCCCGCCTCCGCCTGGTTGGCCTCATTGCTGCAGCACATGTTCTGCAGAGCTCCGCAGGCCGCCCTGGCAACAGCCTCCGACGCAGTGTGCTGCCGCAATGCAGATTGCAGGTCCGCCACCAGGCCCAGTCGCCCCGCCTTCGCCTCGTTGGCAGCATTGTTGCGGCACATGTTGCGCAGAGCTCCGCAGGCCGCCTCTGCAACAGCCTCCGACGCAGTGTGCTGCCGAAATGTAGATTGCAGATCCGCCATCAGGCCCAGCCGCCCCGCCTCCACCCTGTTGACAGAGTTGTTCCAGCACATGTTGAGCAGTGCTCCGCAGGCCGCCTCTGCAACAGCCTCCGACGCAGTGTGCTGCCGCAATGCAGATTGCAGGTCCACCAGCAGGCCCAGCCGCCCCGCCTCCGCCCTATTGCAGCACATGTTGTTCAGAGCTCCGCAGGCCGCCTCTGCAACAGCCTCCGACGCATTGTGCCGCCGCAATGCAGATTGCAGGTCCGCCAGCAGGCCCAGCCGCCCCGCCTCCGCCTGATTGACAGCGTTGTTGCAGCACATGTTGTTCAGAGCTCCGCAGGCCGCCCTGGCAACAGCCTCCGACGCAGTGTGCTGCCGCAATGCAGATTGCAGGTCCGCCATCAGGCCCACCCGACCCGCCTCCGCCCTGTTGGCATCATTGTAGCATATGTTCTGCAGAGCTCTGCAGGCCGCCCTTGCAGCAGCCTCTGACGCAGTGTGCTGCCGCAATGCAGATTGCAGGTCCGCCATCAGGCCCAGCCGCCCCGCCTCTGTCTTGTTGGCAGCATTGTTGCGGCACATGTTGCACAGAGCTCCGCAGGCCGTCTCTACTGCATTTTCTCCCTCGCCATGCTGCCTCAGCACCGCCTGCAGGTCCGCCATCAGCCCCAGCCGCCCCGCCTCCGCCACGTTGGCGACACTGCGGCAGATGTTGTTCAGAGCTCCGCAGGCCGCCTCTGCAACAGCTTCCGACGCAGTGTGCTGCCGCAATGCAGATTGCAGGTCCGGCAGAAGGCCCAGCCGCCCCGCCTCCGCCTGGTTGGCAGCGTTGTTGCAGCACATGATCCGCAGAGCTCCGCAGGCCGCCTCTGCAACAGCTTCCGACGCAGTGTGCTGCCGCAATGCAGATTGCAGCTCCGGCAGAAGGCCCAGCCGCCCCGCCTCCGCCTCGTTGGCAACACTGCGACACATGATCTGCAGAGCTCCGCAAGCTATCCGCACAACTTGCTCCGAACGGATGTGGCGTCTGAGCGCGGCATGCCAGTCCACCAACATGCCGAGCCGCACCGCCTCTGCCTTATTGATGGCGTTGCAACAAACAATCCATAATGCTCCACATGCTGCCTCTCCAACTGTCTCTGATTCGATGTGCTGCCTCATCACCGCCTGTAGGTCCGCCAGCAGGCCCAGTCGACCCGCCTCTGCCTGGTTCTTAACTTGGCCTTCGCACATCCAGCTCAGCGCACCGCAAGCTGCCTCCGACACGGATTCCACCGCCAAATGGTCCTGCAGCGCGCCCTGGATGTGTGCCATCACGCCTGTCCTGCCTGCCTCCTCGCGGTTGCCGGTGTCGATCCTCATCATGCTGCCCAGCGCCCGGCACGCCGCTGCCACCACTGTCGTCGACCCCGCATGGTGCTGAGTCACCCCCTGCAGGTCCGCCATCAGGCCCAGCCGCCCCGCCTCCACCTGGTTGCCTGCACTGCCATCACACAGCGCCTCCAGCGCCTCGCAGGCCGCCTCCACCACACCCGCAGAGCCGGTGTGCCTCCACAGCGCCACCTGCAACCTCCCCAGCAGGCCCGCCTCGTGATTGACCTCCCCCTCCCCCTCCTCCTCCTCCCTCTCCGCCTCCCCCTCCCCCTCCATGCCATGCTGTTCTCCCCCGCACAGGCTGCTCACAGCTTGCAGAGCGCTCCGGCACACGCTCGCAGACTCCACATGCAGCCTCAGCACCTCTTGCATGTCGCCCAACACCGCCCAGCGCAGATGCGCCTCCAACCTCAAACGTATGCTCTTCCGGCCCAGGGCGTCCAACGCGCTGCAGGCGGCCTCGGCCACCGCGGTCGTTGCCGCCTCCGCTTTCCGCCGCCGGGCAGCATGCTGGGGATCCTGTTGATTGGCTCCACCGGCACAGGCATCCACTTGAACGGCCCTCAATGGCAGCCACGCCGGCCGGGCCACTGGCGCCATGCCATGCCGCTGCAGGGCCGCCTGCACAGCGACCATCAGCTCCGCAGGCACCTCCGCCCCCGCCTCGTCCTCCGCGCCAGCGCATAGCTTCACCACCGCCCGGCAGGCTGCCAGCGCAACCTCCACAGAGCCGCTGTGCTGCTGCAGTGCGGCATGCGCCTCCTCGTAAGACAAACCCTCGGTGTCTGCCAGTCTCGCGAGCAGCCGCCGCAGTCCATCGTCGCGCTCCGCCCCTCCTGCAGTCAGCGCAGGGGCAAAATAACGATATTAGACCCCATTGCCCGCCGGCAACAATAAAACCGCGGAAGTTGTTGCCGCATATGCAAGGAACAATAATCACAATTCTTTCCTCCGGCGCTCAGCTCGGCCCTTCCAAAGCATATAATTAACTCATCGTCTGAGTGTACGGCCTTGCTAGGACCGTACACAAACCGCTTGATGGCTGCGACGATGCCTGTGGCCACCTTTGCGTCAGGTAGGAGTGGTGAGCGAAGGCGGATGTGGAACTCCAATAGGCATCATTAGTCGCAGAACAGGGAACACATATCAGTTGGTACTGCTCATTTTCACCGACCAGTGTCCTGGGGAGTAGAAATAATGCAGATCAAGGCCTCAATAATCTACGGCTGCCGACGCGGTGATTAAAACACTGCGGAGAAGAACCTGCCGGACATCATGTGTAGGCGAAACTGTAACGGACCCCTAGCGGATGTTCCTCTTGTAGGTGGCACGCAAGCCCAATTTTAGGATCATGATAAGGGTTCATATAGGTGCATCGGCTCCATTATGAAACGTGTAACCATCGGGTACATGCGCCATGTAGGATCAGAGAACGGTCATGGGGGCAGACACGTACGGGTTGCATTTGTATCTGGGACGAAGAGCCCGGACAGTCTGATGGGTGTCTACTTCCGCACCTCCCGCGTCTGCTTCTCCGCTTGCCACCTGCTTGTTGCCTCCTGCGCTCTCTTCCCACATTGCTCTCAGGCGCCACAGGTATGCCTTCGCCTCCGCGCTGTCTTTTTGCCCCATGAGTCGCTCACATGCCCGGAACGCCTCCTCCACGACGCCGCCCTCCAGCGACCCATCCAGGCCCGCGCGCGCCAGCGCCCCGCGGCTGCCCCTCAGCCAGCTCCCTGTCTCCTGCACCTCCTGCTCCGTCAGGCTCAGAGCGGAGCCGTAGAGCTGCGGGTGCGTCTCCAGGTGCGCCGCTGCGTACCACGCGTCCAGCTCGGGAGCCTCCACCGCTTGCCCCTGGTCGCCCACGACCTTGGGGCAGCCCCCGCTCGCAACGGTAGCATGCCAGTAGACCTGCCGCCCAAAGCAACAGAAATGGGGTGGAGGGGGGGGGGGGGGGGGTTATTGCATGGCTCCATGCATTCACAGCTGACCCTTTTGTCAACGTCCCAACTACTCCTATTGGATGTTAAAGGCAGAGTGCAAACTGCCGTATGTGCAACGGGGTGTGAGCATGCATGTATACGTGGACGGGAGATCACAGCTTTTGTCAATTCGACAATTCCCAAGTTCAGCAGTTCTGGCGGTCGGGGAAGTAATAGTCGATCGCACCGAGCGAAGGACCGACGTCGCGCACGCCAGCACCCGGCGAAGGTAGTCGGCGTCTTGCAGTTGCCAGGCGGCTCGACGCTGTAGCTCAAGTGCAGCCGCTTCGGCGGCGCTGTTCATAGTCGCTTCTGCTGGCGGTGGCGGATGAGCAGCCAGCTCGGGGACTACGACCGTGCCGACTACGCGCACACTCGCCGCCATCACGCTGCGAGCGGGGTTAAGAAACTGATTAAGCGTGCAGATCAAGGACGCTATTGTTAAGGGTTGTCGCTCCTGTCACGTCTGCTCGTCCGTTTTGTGCACTACCTGGCCAGTAGCGGGCCTCCGCGCGCAGAGGGGTGTTGCGTTGGCATTGCTGCGCTGTCGTGTTGATGTGAAACATACCGGTAGCAGGAGGAATATTTTAATAATTACATGAGCTACAGGTAGCTGCAAAAGGCGATCAGGAAATCACCCGAAAATGCAATAGGAATCGTCCACTGCAGCGACTACGAGGCGGAAGCAGCAAAAGGGGGAAGCAGCAAGCGGGTATTAATCCTTCTAGTAATATTCATCTGCCGTGGGGCTCGTCCGAGTTTCGGTGCGAGACGTCCTCTAATTCTAAATTATTTTTAGGTTTAGCTCTGTAAATCGTCGTAATTGCTGAATAAGTTGACGGAGGCAATATCAAGATCGGGCGCGAGCGCGCAATACGGTTTTGGTCGCCCCCGGGACAGGACTGGCACCAGTCAGATTGAAGCCCTTATTTCAGCGTCTCTACGTCGTATGGTGGCTATATAAAGGTACGAGCGCGAGTACGTACTACGAGAAAGTACAGTGCTGTGATCGTCGTATTTAGTGGACTAATGCTGCCGTGCCTGCGCTTCTGCTGATACTCTTGCACGTTTATCGCCAAATATTATGCATCATAAAATCGAAACTGTTCGGCTGTTTCTGCATGTGTATGTGCAAGTACGGGAGACGTGCTGTATTTACCGGTGTATTCGTAGCGCGATTAGCGTCTACAGACGACTAGCGGATAATAACGTCATCAGCAGATCATTGTAGTGCATATCGGTCGCTACTGAATGATTCCCCTACCTCTTGGGTTGAGCGGAGGAAAAGGAGAGCCGCGTCCGAAATCACTTGGAATACGTGAGAATTGATACCGGTTGCAATACGGTTTTATCACGGATTTTTAGGCGTCCGTCCGTCCTCCGTCCTCCGTCCTCGTGTGCTGCGTCTTCGTGAATGAACCGTCATACGTTCGATCTGTGCTCGTTTGATTTCTAGGCACTCCTACCACAGTCCGTAAAAATCCTGCGACTAAGACGAATCTATCGTGAATTATACCGGAAACATACTGCAAAAATCACGAATGTCCTCCGTCCGTCCTGTCACATACGCGCTTCGCGTATGAACCGTCATACGTTCGGTTTTCGGTCGTTTGATTTCACGGTACTGGTACATGTACGGTAGATTCTGAATGGATGCGCGTGTATTCTAGCCCAGGCACGTCATATATTCGTCTAAAACGCCAAAATAACGCGGTACCGCAGCGCGTTTTTACTGCTGAATCAGCAAGCGAGACTATTCAGCGACTATTCCTTACCTATACGGTAGTCCAAGTATGGTGCTGTAAAAAGGGGTCGCCGCGGTGCGGGGGCAGTCCGCCGACCCGGGGCCCGGCGTCCGTCGACGGACGGGCGACGGTCGAACGACGGCGTCCGGCGTCCGGTGCCGGTACAGGCGGCGGGCGTGGCGATTCGCGCCGTGCCCGCCCCGTAGACCTGACGACCGGCCCGACCTGCGCGGCCTCGTGCGGGATGCGGGCCGCCTGTAGGCGGCTTGTACTGTATTGCTGATCTTGTAGTGCTGTTTTTTTTTTTTGGGGGGTAATACAACTTTTAGCGGTGGGTTGGGTACCGGCCTTTTTGTAATGCACACCAGTAGTCAGCGGCCCGCTTTTACGCGGCTTGCAGATTTAATCTGTTTTACAAAATAATACGTCTCTTTTGGTACATCCCTTGTCCGCTCGTTAGAGCGGTCGTCTCGTATGCGAGAGACCCGGGTTCGATTCCTGGCTGATGTATTTCGGCAATATCGGCCCGGCGTGTCCCGGGTTTACCCGGTTGATGCATTAGCCCTTCGGGGTTCGAATGGGGCAATGGTCTATGGGCTATGCCAGACCTACGACTGCAGTTGGCGCACGAGGTCAAGTGCTGGGGCGGCTTCGGCCGATGTCCCGGGGCGAACTTTACTTTACTTTACGTCTCTTTTCAAAAATAAATTACTGGCAAATCTAACGCTAAAAGCATTATTGACCGGAAACAACAGTATTACAAGATCAACACTGCAAGCCGGCTAAAAGCGGCCCGCATCCCGCACCAGGCTCAACCCAAGAGGTAGGGGCACCTCCACAAATCCCCGGCGCGAAGCGCCGCTTAGTATTAATAGCTTGTATTAAATTTTATGGTGTATCATGTGTGTGTATACGATATCTATAGAAATATGCCGTACTACCAGTACGACCGCATGGGCTGCCTCCTTCGTCGCGCTTCATTTTCTCATTTACTGCACACCGGTTCGCGCAGGGGTTGATTTCTGAAGACCGGGGGCGGGGCTCAAATCCGCGACGCTGAGTTGGAGTGCCAGTGCAAGGCATTTGCGCTACGTGGCACGCTCTGTGCGTATTTAGAATGCACGTGATCCCCCGAGCTCTCGCGGTGCCTACAGACCAATTAGCCCAACATAAAGCCCGAGAGCTGCAGTGATGTTTATGCTCGACCTAAACGGTGTCCAAGGGGAAAGCCGTACACATGACCTACTATACGGACCGGGGCGCTGCACTTCTCGCACAACCAACCAGCCATGCGAGCTGGCCCACTCACTGCCCCAAACATCTACCACAGACACTCCGTCGTGATGCATTACATCGGTAGGGGTATGCGTATGGCGGCGGCCAGCTTGGGCATCTCGCCGCACGCCCTTCTGGCGCGCATTCGCAGTGAGAAGGCGAGTCAACGGCCAGACCAGGAAACGAGCGAGGCACAATTCCCCCACCAAACGGGTCCACCGCAGACCGGATCAGCGGCGTCTGCGGGGCGAGCACCGCCCCCGCTGTACAGGAGGCCGCTCGGGCGCAAGCGAACTCGCGACTTCATTGCGTATCACTTGGGAGAGGATCCGAAGCGCGTGGCTGGAAGCCCCAGGGAGCCGGAGAGAGGCGGCCCCTCACGACACCAGACGGCCGGCCGTTCGCCGCGCTTGGCTCCTGTCGTTGCGCCCCGGCCCACCGACCAGCCCGCTCCCTCCACGGAGTCTCCGCCTCAGACCCCCACGCCTGCGGCTCAAGAGCGAGAGCCGGAGGGAGTCGCCACTCCACCAGGTGAGCTCTCGCGCCAGGTAGCTGCCATGTAATTGACAGCCGGATGTATAGACTGACGCGAATATGTTGTTTCGTGTGGCCCGACCGACCAGCCGCAGCGAGAGACGACCCTGCAGGAGCTGGTGCAGCGACCCCCGCCCAGCAGGCTGGACCGCTGCCCGCTCCTTCATCGGCATCGGGGCCGGCACCGCAACACACGGCGGGCAGCCACCCGCCGGAGCCTCCTGCTCCCGGAAGTTTTCCTCTGGAGCTGGCGGTGTCGTGGACCGGCCCCTTGAAAACCATGGTGCGCATCAGACTGGCGGAGGGCCTCAGAGCCCGCAGCTGCGACGCCACCTGGGGGAAATTTTTCTCTATCCATGGTGTGGACCTCGGAGTTTTCGTCCGCCTGATGGAGAGCATCGGTGCGATTCGGATGGCCGAGCTGGGCGGCAAAGAGCCAGGGGAGTTCAAGGTTAGATATGCCATCCTGGATTACAGTTCGTTAAAATCCTTCTGTGATTTTTTTGAGATATTCGCTGCCGGAGCAGCAAAGGACAAAAATGGTCGCTGGGTGGACAATCTTAGGCTGAACAAGAGCGGTGATGTGCTAGGCTGTGTGCTGCCCCTTGTTTTCACACTGGTTGTGAGAGACTTTGGGGGTGGCCTCAGAACTACGAAGCTTGTGGTTAGCTATTGCATAGTCACGGTCCCTCGGTCTTCACGGGGGAAGCAAGTGACTCTGGCTACAGATGCGCCGGTCAGTTGGGATGAGTGGCCTTTCCTGCCCCCTTTTGCTGGTGTCCTGCCACCCCATGATGCTGTTGCTGAGCTGGTGCTGCAGCACCTTGTGCATATTAATGCACAGCAGCAGCAACAGTCATTGCCACTTGGGGAAGATGAAATGCACTACCTTCGGCTGGGCGCAGCTGTGGCAGAGGGTGCGCAGGACAAGCTAGCTGAGCTTGAGACCCAGCGCCAGCAGCTGCAAGGCGCGCCCCCTTTCTTCGCTGTTTTCTGCAATGTGTACTAAATGTATATGTAATATGTGCATGATGTGCATGTTTTGTTTTGTGTTATATGTATGATTCATATGCATAATGGGGCAAGGGGGTATATATATCTGAACATCCACTTATGTCTGCATTTGCAGGCGGTGGGCAGGCACTGCCTGTGGCGACAGCGGCGCAGGCTGCGGCGATGCGGGCTGCATCTCTGGCGGACCTGTGGGGGCAGGTCTACCCAGATCCAGCCCGATGCGCCTGCCAGCAGGATACACGGCAGCGGGCCTTGGCGAGGCAGCCTAGAAATGCATAGTATTCTGCAGCCAGCGCACACAATTGGGTTTTATGAAGTGTAATAAGGCCATTCCGACAAAGGGACCTGGTTGAGGTCAGTATTCTCCATGGAAACGGAGGGGGGGGGTGTTTTGTGGATTGTGAAAGTTTTTATAATTAGTACTTTAAGCCGTATACAGCCTTCCAGCGCCCCCTGTGCATCTCCCGTCTGTCCTTATCCTGCGCCGCCGCCGCTACTGCCACCGTGCTCGCCCGCGTGCAAACCTAGCTACCTTCCAGCTACCTCCTACTGAACCTGGACAAGCAGCTGGCCAGGCAAGCACTGGAGCGCATGCGAGACAGGCACCCTTAACAGGGAGCGACAGCCCCGACGGCGTCAGCGTCAGCGTCAGCGTCAGCGTCGGCGCATCAGCCGCCACCGCGGCTGCGCCTGCGGAGTCGGCCACTGGAGGCGCTTTGTACTATTGTATCGTTTGCCAATACCAGCCGTAGACATTGTAGCACCTGTAAAGGGCAGGGACAGGGGTGGGGCCCATGCACACTGGTGCATACCAGTGTCCTCAAATTTCACACAAGGCTGCTCTGTGCTACACCTTTTAACATTTTCATGAACATCACCATCATTGTCTGGCTACTGCATTGCACACACAGATGCATCTTTATCATATTGTGGTCTCTCAATCTCCGCGCCACCGCCGCCGCGCTACCAGATCAACTTGCTAATGCGATTTGAGGAGAAAACGGCCCGGATTTATTGGCGACCTACTATACCTGTAAGAGTCACGTCTCCATGTACTGCCGCCAAGCTGCTACTGCTCCGAAACCAATTACAGCACTGAAATCGCACGGCAACGCCAGGACGCTGCCCAATATGGTGGCTATTCCAGCTCAAATCATGATGGCATAGTGGACTATGTATAGCCAGCACATGGTATGATTTGCAGCTCGAATTGTGGCGACTGCTATCCGAGTATATATTTGCCGCCCGCTCCGTAGCGTTTCACCGCAGTGTTTAGCGCACAATATGGCAGTGCATTTATACCACCAACCCTAAAATGCACAGAATCTGTTCTCGCGTTGGGGATCGCTAGACTATGTATATGACTACATGTCAGCACAATCATACAAACAGCGGGGGGGGGGGGGAGGGGCACACACGGAATGCTCGCCGGGAAAAACGCAGCTCCAAACAATGCTCCGAAAACGGCTGAAACCGTCGCCGCAACGCCCGGACGCTGCCCAATATGGTGGCTATTCCAGCTCAAATCATGGTGGCATATTGGACTATATATAGCCAGCACCTGGTATGACTGTGACAATGTGAGAGCGCCATGCACAGAAATGATTTACATTTGGTTTGAATTAAACTAATTACAGACTAAATTCATGTTCCAGTCACATCGCGCACCAGCTCATACCTCTCCTGCATCACTACACGGCTATATACTTTCTTGCCGGCACCCCGGGAACTCCCTGTGGGGTCTGGGTTGTTCTTTCTGGCCTGATCCTGGATGCAGACTTTGGTCATGACCTGCTCCACCCTGCACTTCCGGCCATTGCTGCCCCTGAAGCCCTTCTTCACGAGGATGTGGACATGCTCGCTCCCCTGGCAGCTGTAGTCCATCAAGTTGCCATACTCCCTGACAGCA
The DNA here is from genome assembly GCA_006384855.1 of Tetraselmis striata. Lineage (NCBI taxonomy): Eukaryota > Viridiplantae > Chlorophyta > Chlorodendrophyceae > Chlorodendrales > Chlorodendraceae > Tetraselmis > Tetraselmis striata. The sequence goes on from VCJN01000464.1 coordinate 64,942, forward strand.
TCAGCCAAATGATGCCTGATGATGTGTAGGTAGATGCTGCTTGCTGATTGGTCTGAGCCAGCAGCGAGGCAGAAGCTGTGTACGAACCGATCGCCAAGCATCTGAGTTCTGCGAGCAGCCCTCGCCCGAGTGGTCTTGTCTGGCATGGTGTCGGAGTCGGGCGCTCCAATCCTGGTGCAAAGGTGAGTCCACAGCAGTCTGAACTGCTCCCATGCCTCCATGGCCTGCTGCTTGCGCGCCTCCAGCTCTTTATGCTTGCCATTCTTGATGACTTTGTCCCAAGCGTGGTTGACCACCTTCTCGTACTGACCCAAAATCTTCTGGCACTCCTTCCCGATGAAGGACTCCTTTTTCTTCATCAGCAGATCCGGGGCATCTTGGTTCTTGCTCTTCCTGATGGTGCTGTTTGCCTTCACCTTCAGCTCGCTCCTCATCCACTTATGAAAGTCCTTGGCCTGTGCATCGCTGGTGAAGTGCTTCTGCACGGTGTGCCAGTACAGGTGGCTGACCACCCGGAGCAGTAGATGAAGCAGATCGGGGACCTTCCTGGTGGTTCTTATGGCGCTCGCCACCTCGTTCTTGCCAGGCGGCTTGCCAAAAAGCTGGCCTCCATGCTTGCCAGGAAACTCCATGTCCTCGATATCAGATGCTGGCCTGACATATACATGCATATCTCAGTTAGCAAACTCACGAATAGGAGACAAACGCTGTGTAAACAATATGATAATATTAATCATCGAAGCATAAAGCAGCTGAGGGAAACACTCACCATGCATCTTGGTCATGCTTGATCTCCGCATCACACCCATCGCACTTGTAGCCTGCCTCCACAATGCCAGGAATGACGCTGTGAGACATCTTGATGCGCCGAATGATGGCTCTGGCAGCGCCCAGCACGGACTTCAGTGGTGGCTTGCCAAAGTATTGGCCCTCATGATTTCCGGGGAAGTCCTTCATCTGAGCATCATTGCCTGGCCTGCAGCATGAAAGCAACCAACCACATCTTCATGAAAAATTGAACACAGACACACATACATATACATATGTCTGTGCCATGTAACATAATCTGTACATATGTATGTGTGATGTATATTACATACATATATGTTAACATTAAAAATGTTTTTGAATATGTATTAAAAAAGCATTCCATATATACACACACATACATACATACGTACATACATATGATATACATATATTTATCTATATTCATATGTATTTATATATCTATGTATCCACCAACTGGAATATAATTACTGCTGCACCTGTGTGTCAGCCATAACATTTGAGCAGGCACGACATAAGAAGCAGCTAGGGTTAAAGCACTCACTTCAAGTCCTTGTCATGATTGACTGTGAAACCACATCCAGGACAGTCATACCCTGCCTCCACAATGCCAGATACGACACTGTGAGACATCTTGATCTGACGGATGAGGTCCCTGGCGACACAGTAGCCCATGTCGCCATCATGCTTGCTCAGTGCAAAATGGTCCTTGCAGACGTTGCACCAAGGGCATGGATTCTCAGAAGAGCAGCCATTCAGCCCTGATGAAGAGTTCAGATACTTCAGGTCACCACCTGCAGTCACATCACGGCATCGGCATGCATGTCATCTCCTGCCCATGAAACAAACATACATATATATAGCGACATACAGTCATTCAGCGAGCCTAAAGCCCTTAATCAATGGTATCGTCACTTATTACTGCTATTTCGAGCTGCATACCAGATTGGGGCCAGTCATGGCAGGGTCGCCAACATTGCGTTCGCCTCGCAGCGGGCGGCGGGAATGTGGCTACTGATGAAAATGCATATATATGTGTATGTATATGTATAAAGAATTAACCTATAACAGCCTTTCTGGTCAGACTAAAGCCCCTCATCACTTATAGTTTCAGCAAGTCAAAGATGTATAGGAAGCTCACCTTCCAGCAGACAGATGTTGACGTGCTTTCTGTCCTCATCACCCTCCTCGCCAAGGAGCAGCCCATCCCTCTCCAGAGCCTCCAGCTCATCCAAGGTGGCCTTACCCTTGAAGGCCAAGTTGTCATAGCAGTCATCGCCTTCATACATCAGGCACTGCAGGTTGTAGAATGGAGAGTTGTTCTGCTTCCCATCAAACCTAATCACTTTGATGGTGACCATGGTCTGGTTGAGCACCCTGAAAATGCTGGAAGCATCAACAATAAACTGCACCTGGAAATAAAAATACGCAAATATTCAGTCCAACACATCTTGCAGAAACAAAGCTGACACCATCTGAATTATCAAGGAACACATTTGCAGCAACGAATTCATGTGCATGAATTTGCAGAAACACTCAAGAGCACTTACGTAGACAGTCTCATTGGGATCAATCGCGTTCTCCCCCAGCAGCTCCTGGATCCTCTCCCTGACCACCGACTCAACAGGTCGGCGCGTCGACTGGACGTGCTTCTCGCCGTTCAACATGGCCGACTCAAGCACACTGACCTTGATGTTGAGTTTCTTTGCAGCCCAGGCCTTCTCGTCCCTGTTCACCGCGTTCCAGCTCGCCAGTGTCGCGGGATTCGGCCCGTGCACGCCGCAGGCCAGCATGAACCGTCGGTACATCCCCGACGCGTCACGATGCTTGGCTATGCAGCGGATCATCCGGACGTACTTCCAGCGAGACAACTCAGTCAGAGACTTGAGGGTTGACCCCCACTCAGCCGTCCAGCACTGCTCGATCTCAGAGACGACCCTCCGGTACTCGTTCCTCAGCTGGGCGCAGCACACATTCTTGGCAGTCTCCCACAACACATCGCGCATGCCTCGGAACGCCGTTGTGAGGACCGAGACCTTGAAGTCGTCGTCTCGTCCAAACCACTTGCGAGCGAGTATTGCCGCCACCTCCCTGCCAGTCTTGCGAGCGTTGGCATCGTTGGCGACCCCGGCCGTCGCCTCGTCCGGGGTCAAACACGCGTTGAGCTCCGCAATCTCGGCATCGAGTGCCGTGACTTTCGCTTCCGACCTCTCGAGCTTGCGTCTGGCCGACGCTAACTTCTTCGATTGGCTCTTGGCCTTCACGTTCGCCGCGGTCTGCGTCTTCTTCAGCGTCGCCGAACGACGCCCATTCTTGGCCTTCTCGTTCTTCAGCTCCTTCTGGATGGCTCTCAGCTTGTCGGAGACGAGCTGGTCACGGTTGTCGACCTTCGCCTCGTCGAACTGCGCGCGCATACGAGTGTTCTCCAGCCTCGCCAGCTCTAGCTGGCGAGTCACTTCAGTAGTCTGATTGAAAATCATAACCCTTGCATGTTCTGACACCATGTGCATGTGGGCGAGGTGGCCGAGCTGCACGTTGGCCTGTGACACTGCTGATGTAAGCGATTTCTTGTCAATCTCGAGCTTCTGACCCGCCCCGATCATGTCATGTAGTAGAGTCGCACGCTCCTCGGCCTCAGCTGACATCTTCCTGACCGCCTCAGAGAGCATGACGTTGTACTCGTCAGAGACCTGGTTGAACTCTTTCGCCGACGACAGCTCAGTCTTCAGACGGGCGTTCTCCTCTTGAAGTAGTCGGAAAGCTTCAAGAGTATCGCCCTCCTCGTCAGATGGCAGAGGTGCAGCTGCTGTCACCGAAGGCAGCTCACAGGCGCAGTTGGGAAGAGCGCAGCTCGGTCTGACGGTGCTGTCGCTGACCTCAGGCTGGGTCGACTCGTTCGAGAGAAAAACCCGCTGGCCCTTCTTCGATGAGCGTGGGCGCCCGGTGCCCCATGCCAAATTGGCCGATGGCTGCATGTCGACGTTCGCGGGGCGTCACAGGTGGCGCAGTAAAACCAACGGTGGCCGAGAATATACCCCCTGCCGTGTTCCCAGGGCGTCGTGCGTAAGCGAAACAAGTGAAACTGTACGTGTTCTACCGGGCCTCTGACCCGTTCCTACGCACGGGTGTTCCGCAGACGACCAGCTGGTCGGTCAATACAGTAATTTTGCGCCGCCGCGATGCGAACAGGCGACTAGTCGGGACCAGGGTTGTTGACCGGCGATCAAATTATTACAGTAATTGTTACACATACAGGAGTCAGGAGTTTGACCAGAGTACGTACACACGCGCGCGGGCACGCGCCGCGCTACTAGTCGCTGGTCGTATACTCGCTCAAGCTGAGTGATGACTATCACGTGCATGCCAGGCTGTCACAATTAAACATCTACTTTAATAGGGGAATGACCGCGATTCTTCCCATCCCGGTAGTCGCTCCTCCTGCATCATCTCGGATTTGGGGGCAGCGGGGACCAGGCCTTAAGACCGGGAGGTCTTCATAATATCAAAGCCGTGGGAACCGGTGTGCTGGTGGGTACTAATCCTTAACGTACCAACCATACCTTGCGCTGGCCGCGACGGAAAAAAATATGATAGCGACTATGCAATAATCCTTACAGTGCCACAAACCAACTTGCAGCATCACTGAATATCATCAATGCGCATGAAAATACCAAGGATATGAAAATATTGAGGACCTTTCTGAGTGTAGTCCTTTTTTTGGTGATTTCCTGATATATCGCATTCTGGCAAATGTACATGCTCGCTCATGTAAATATACAAAATAGCGACCACTACTAAGGATTAGTCGCTACCACTGCACCTTGGCTTGCAGCAGCTTGCAGCACATGGTCGCTAGAGGGACTGTGTTAATAGAAACGCCGCATATGCAAATTTGCGCAGCCCTCTGCTACCATAGCTGGCCCCTACCCTGTACACATACGCAGCCCGCAGTACGACGGTATTCCCGTCTGCAAAAATATCAGCTCGATCGTCAGTTGCACCGCGGCGCCGGCGCAGCACAGCCACCTCGCCCACCTGTGCAGCCTACAGCGAGTCCAGTGGTCGCACCTGGAGCCAGCGCAGCGCTCCGTGCCGCCCGCACTGCGAATTACTCCACCGTGCCTCAAGCCTGCATCCCTCTGGACAATTAACGGTCGCCGGCTTCGTAGTCACCAGGAGGACATTGCAGCGCCGGGATGGTGAGCCTCAATTGGACCCCCGCCGAGCCCGACCGACCACGGGGGAAAGAATACTAAATACCTTTGACCCTTCGTCCGCCGATACACCCCTCACCCAAAATGTGCCTGTTATCCACTGCGTGCCGTAGAGCGACGCGGCGGCCAATGGCGAGGCGGCGGCCAGTGCGCGCAGGCAGGACGGCCCCGCGGCGGCGTACGACGGCGGCGGCGAGCGCGCGGCGCAGGTCGCGCCCGCCTCGTCGCTGGCGCGAGCCTTCCACGTGTCACTCAGCAAACTTCGCAGCTTGGACATGTACCGGCTGCCACGGAAGGAGGAGAGCGAAGATGGGGGCACGGTGCTGCCGGTGGAGCTGGCGTTTCGCGATCTCAGGTGCTCCCATTCCTCCGTTCTAGAAATACATGGAATTGCTGATTTCAACTTGCGGCATTTTTATTCTTAAAGGAGTAGCTTCGCGTCGGGGAGCTGACCACGGCGGTGGCCCGTTGCTGCGACAGGTATGTCCCGCGCGTGAGGCTGGGCGGCAGCTCCAAGCCCGTGGAGCGCGTGGTGCTGGCAGGCGTGACAGCGTGCTTCCGGGCGGGCACGCTGAACGCGCTGATGGGGCCCTCCGGCTCGGGCAAGACGTCGCTGCTCTCAGTCGTCGCAGGCTTCGTGGAGCCGGCGCACGTGAGCGGCCGCATGCTCGTCAACGGCCGCCAGCGCGGGCTGCCGCGCCGCCTCGTGGGCTTCGTGTTCCAGGAGGACCTCATGCTGAGCCAGCTGACGGTGCTAGAGACGGTGCAGACCGCGGCGGCGCTCAAGCTCCCGATGGGCGTCAGCCGCGAACAGCGCGAGGAGGCGGTGGCCAAGCTCATCCAGCAGCTGGGCCTGGAACCAGTGCAGTCCACTCTCGTGGGCGACGCCAAGGTGACGGCCTCGTCTTTCTCCGGAGACTGGGTGGCAAACAGTTGTAGCCAAATGGTTGGTGGGTTGGACAGGGAGGAAACAATTCAATCGTAAATAGTAATCATGATTATAAATTCTCAGCTCAGGGCTGAACATGCCCTGATGTGGCTGCTTCCGCCAGGTGCGCGGTATCTCGGGCGGCCAGAAGAAGCGCCTGGCGGTGGCGGTGGAGCTTGTCACGCGGCCGTCGGTGCTGCTGATGGACGAGCCGACGAGCGGGCTGGACTCCTCGACCGCGCTGTCGCTGGTGACAATGCTGCGCGAGCTAGCGGGCAGCGGCTACAACATCGTGTGCTCCATCCACCAGCCGCGCACCAACATCTTCGACCTCTTCGATCACCTGCTGCTGCTCAGCCGCGGCGAGATGGTATACGACGGGCTGCCCGCGGACTGCGTGCCCTTCCTGGAGGCCGTCACAGGGTCGCCGATCCCGCCGCGCACCAACGCCGCCGACTGGCTCATGGACGTGGTGGTCGCGGACGAGGCGGCGGGGGAGGGGGAGAGGGAGGGGGAGGGGGAGGGGGAGGGGGAAGGCAAGCGCCTGCTCCCTGAGGCCTACGCGCGCAAGGTCGCAGGCCTGGCCTCTGCCGGAAGCAGCGGCGCCAGCCTGAGCAAGCTGGGTCATGGCAGTGACGCGGTGGGTGCCATGTATGTCGCCAATAGGCCGCCCATTTTCCATCCCTACATGGGGGTGAGGGTGGCGGCATTCCCCTGCTAATCATGGGGAAGAGTGGGGAGAAGCTAGGGCCTGCCATGCCATGCTCTGACACACCATTATATGATATTGGCAATGTCATTTTCTTGCCATGTTTTCGATACCTTTTGGGCGCCATCGGGGCAGCATTGCTGGGTACATTCCGCATCTTGTGCGTACGGTGATGCGGAATGAGGCGGCAATCCTCGCCCCGGGGCCATTGATGTCTGGCAAGACTTTGGTCTGCTCTTTGCAGTGGGAGCCTGCCTTGGAGTTGAAGGTGTGATGTCGGGAACATGGCACTGCTGACGCGTGTGCCTTTCTGTGCCCCTCTTTTGTCGGCCAGGAGGAGGATACGCAGGGCAATGCCGGCTGCTGGGCGTCGCTGTGCCGCCGCGAGGCAGGCGGGAGAGGTGGCGAGCAGGAGGGGCTGCGCAAGTTTGCGACCAGCTGGTGGCGGCAGCTGGCGGTGCTGCTGGGCCGCGAGAACAAGCAGCGCCGCGGGCTGGCGCTCACCAAGATGAATCTGCTGCAGGTGGTGCTGAGCGCCGCCCTCACGGGGCTGTTCTGGTTCCAGCTCCCGCAGACCGAGGCCACGGTGCACGAGCGCAGCTCGCTGCTGTTCTTCGTCATCATCGCGCAGAGCAACCAGGCCGTGCTCACCTCAATCAACTCCTTCTCCGTGGAGCGCGTCATCATGCAGGTTCGCCCATGTCAACCCTCTGCTTGATGAACTCTCTCCAATTCCCAATTTCCTGAGAGCATGTGCATGTGTTAACTGCGCATCGGTGTATACTGATAGTCACTATGTGTCCACTGTCTTATCTGACCCTAAACATATCCTACGAGGGCCGACGCGGCGATCAGAACGCTGCGAATGAAAACCTGCCTTGCCTGCCAGAGGTCAAATGTAGAAGAAACTATAGCGCACCGATAGTGAATGTTCTTTTAGGTTGCATGCAAGCCCAATTTGAGGCTTATAGTATTAAGAACCCTTACTATAGGTGCGTCGGCAGCCGTACGTATGTAATTATCGCTATATTAAAGATATGATTACGTCATATGTGTATGCATCTATATGACACACATATGTGCATGCGCAACACACCGCCGCGTGTGTTTATCCTGAGACAGCCATGCTATAGAATGCTTATGCAGCTGACGCACTGCGCTGTGCCTGCTCCACGTCCCTGCAGCGTGAGCGCGCCAAGGCAATGTACCGCATGAGCCCCTACTTCCTCGCCAAGACCTTTGGCGACCTGGTCAACTCGGTGGCGATGCCCATGCTGTACGCAACGATAGTATACTGGTGCGCGGGGCTCAAGGCCGACGCGGCCGCCTTCTTCATCTACCTCGCCTCCTTTGCGCTCTGCATCCAGGTGGCGCAGAGCTGGGGCATCCTCATCTCGGTCATCTTCAAGAACATTGCCATGGCGCTCATCCTGGCGCCCATGCTGACGCTCATGCTGATGATCTTGGGAGGTGCGCCCCCGACAACCCAGCCCTCAGGAGCACTGTATTTCCTTATCTTGTGCAGCATTCTCCTGCCATCCGGAAGCAAGTCTGACTATCATCCTGGATGCCGCAGGTTTCTACATCTCGTTCGACAACATGCCGCCCTACATCCTCTGGCTCTCCTTCATCTCCCAGGCGCGCTACGGCTTCACTGCCATGTGCGTCAACGAGTTCACCGGCCAGACATTTTCCTGCAGCGGCGATGCCACGGTGTCGTACGGCGACGAGTGCCCTCTGACGGGCGAGACGGTGCTCGCCAGCCTGGGCATGCAGGGCGAAAGCGTGGCCATGAACGTCCTGTACCTCATCCTCATGCAAGTCGGCATCCGCATCATTTCGTACTTTGTGTTGAGGGTAAACTATAAAATGAAGGGATAGCAACCTGGCCCTTCAGGGAAGGAAATGGAAGCCCTACTACTCAAAATAAAGTACCAGCAGATACAATCCCAAGGCAGCGGTGATACCGGGCTGTACTCGGTCATCACATGTAGCGACGAAAAGATGAAACTTATATTATTATTTTAACATGTCACACGGCTGGCAAGGAGCGCGCCATGCAGGCATGAATTGGATGGCCGCGCATCACTGCTGCATGAACAACGTGCAATGCCCGAAGGGTATTGCGGCGAGACCCTTTCACACTTGCTTGTCCCAGAGGCCCAGTTCTAAGAAGTGGGCCCGGCCCAGAATCATTATACTTGCACCGGATGATGATTAAGTGTCACAGCAGGTATGGCCAAGGGTGGCATACCTGGCGATGCCCGGGTGGGCAGTGGTGGTGCTCAACCGACGACCATCGCCCTCCCGCGTTGCACGCAGATTTAGGGCGACCGGGCAAAAGAAAAAACGTGGTGTTGTAAACTAATTTCACGTACTGTGTCTTTCGGTAATGAAATGAACTCTTTTTGCGCCATTTTAGTGACAAGATAGGAGGAAAAGTAGGCGCATGCCTCAGCCACTGCAGGAGGAAAGCAACCTCTGCAGCCACTCAAAGGAGATTTAAATTTGAAATTTGAACTGTTTGGCTTGCTGTCTACATTGAAATAGTCGTTTCGTCTAAATTTAGACAATGCGGCTACTTTAATAATTTAGACAAACCAAACGGTTTCAAGGATTAATATCGCATCCGAACTAAGGGGCTTGCATGGGACACTCGCATATTATTCCCCCCGATCCCCTGTCGCTACTACCCTGTAGTCGCTAAAGCGAATAGTTTGATAAAGTTTCCGTCAAAATTAGGTCCACTTTAGCAGTAAGTCTGAATAACGAGTTAATACCACTAATACGAATACAGGTAGCCGCTACTGTGGTAGTTTGCTGAAATTATTGGAAAATAATACATGCTGATATATACCCCTCCACATAAGTCCGGGTTTTGCATTTTCGATCGTAAAGCGCATGCATGGGCGAGGATAACGCCGGCTGCATGTGCGTACATGCTAACTACAGTGGGAATAGTTCCGGCGAACGCCTATTGTGCGCTTTATACCCACCCGCGCGACAACACGATCATTTGTGGGCGCCCTTTCAAAAACGCGAAATCAGTGCATGATGCGTTGGCGCTAGAAAGTTGTGGGTTGCGCCAACCGTCCAAACCTATGGAAATTGCGGCACTCGTCGCACCAAACTCGGTGGATACGGCCCTTGGCATAAGTTGCACACACCGTGCGTGTAGGCCACTGAAAGCATGTCGCTATAGGCACGACGTGACACCCCAACGACAAGTTGGCCACTATGGGGAGCAGTTTCGGGGTGAAAATGCCGTTGTTTCTGTGGCGAACGCACGTAGGAGAGGCGCTCGATGGCCCCCTTGGTGTAGGGCAATGCTCTACTATGGGGGCGCGTGGTGGAATACCAGTTGCACCTACCGTTTTGTGGGCGGGGTGGCGCGGTAGGGGCGTGGATTTTGATTAATATGAAAAATGACATTAATACGGGTGCCGACGCACTAATTTGAAGTACGTGCGCATTTGGCTAGACTTCGCCGCCGGCGTGTCTGGCGCGCGGCGCATTGCTGTTTACATGGCCGGCTGCGCGTATCACGCCCCCGCCACATGGCGCTAATGATGACAGCAGTGCGTTGAAACGATGTGTTGAAGGCGCTGCTCACGATAGCAGCCACACGATCTGACAGCAAGTCGCTGATGATAGTGATACAACCATGTGGCGGGCGGCATGACTTGCTGTTAAAGGTGTGTGTGTGTGTGTGTGTGTGTGTGTGTGTGTGTGTGTGTGTGTGTGTGTGTGTGTGTGTGTGTGTGTTGGGAAGGGGGGGGGGGGGGTCATGTAAATACTCGAGTAATTACTGGTTTACCCCAACCCGTGTATTTACATGTAAGGGATAACTCTCATACTAGTTGAAAATATACCGGTCAAGGAGGCCCTTAAATGCGCTATACTTCCGCTAGGGTCGCAAAATAACGTACAATATGGGGGCGCCGTAGTTACAATAAGCAGGTCGCCTCAACGCTTACCACACGGCAGCAATATATCGCACATTTCCCTGTAGTCTCAGGTACACATCGTACTACTACTCGTACCAACTTGTAGAACATCGCAATTGTATAATTGTCACACTACATACCCCCCCCCCCCCCCCCCCCGCCATCGGACACGCAATCTACCAACATTAGGCAGACCTTTATGTTGGGGTACCGTTGCTTCGTGTTCTTACAAGTTTATTCCCGCTTAGCCGTTTTTGTTAATGCTAGACGGGTTACTTAACTGTCTCAAACCCTCGTAAGGGCCGTTTATTTTATATAGTGCGTAGCGTGCAGCCCTCTAAAGGCCAAGGTTGTTTTGTGACAATCGAGGCAGTATCAACAATATCAACCCGGCTCCGAAGCACAACGCTTACCACACGGCAGCATTATATCGCCTATATACTCATATAGTCTCAAATATAAATCGTACTAGTACTCGTACTAACTCGTAGTATTATATCGTACTTGTATAATGATTTCTTGTCAGAAAATCCCTAGCCCTCCCGCTATTTGATCTGGGCTACCAAGCAATTTTGATGACTTGATCTTCAATTAACGCCCGCAGCGTTGTTCATGGCTCCATGCATGCGCAACACCGGTTCATATCACGACGAGGTGGTATGTTGCCATGCTTGCGCTGGTTCCTTGGCGCCATTGTGGTGCTAGCTTCTTGTCGATTGTTGTTAGCTTGCTGCTATTCGGCAGCTTCTGCTGCAAATGTTGTTGCAGCTACATGTTGCTTCTCCTTCACGGCATCCGTCTAGGCTGCTTGAGCGGCGCGGGCAGCTTTAGTACGCTTGCGTGCTATCACGGGCGGCAGAGTTCCACGCTCGGCGCAAGTCGTGCACATATTAAGAATAATTAAACGCCACTCATGCATGAGTCGTTGGCCATCAAGTACATCTTAACCCTCGGTATCAGTACAATAGGCGCAGACGTCAGAGTTTCACCATTTAGCGTTTTATGTTTTAATACTGGGTGTGATACTCCAGCCAACAGGTCAACCGGGGTGGCCGGAGGCACAATCCATGTGTTGGCTCCCAAACATCCAGTGACCATATGACGCCGTAGAAGGGGTGCGTGGTCCTCAGAATTGTGGTTGCATCCCACAGAGGTAAATGTCGAAGCCAAGAACATGTCGTCCTTCTCGCGTAGTGTTAGGCAGGCGCCCCCATTCACGGGTGCCAACCCCTTGCGCCTCCTCTTCCGGATGGCCGATGGTTGGTGCTCGGTGGCGTAGGGTTGCATGGCAAGCTCGCCAAACGGCGGCATGTAGTGCAATTCCTAGCCGGATCCACCACGGGGCAATGGGATGGGCAGAGGTAACCTAAAACCCTGAACTCTGTTCTAGACGATCTCCTCATATGCTGTGGGGGGGTGCCCGGAGGGGTGCTCACATGTCGCCTTCACGTGCATCGCAATCACTGTTGTCCACCAAGGGTAAGTTGTGTGAAGCAAGTATTGCCTCGTGTAGGGACCGCCGATGGTGTGGTTGTCAATGAACTTCTAAAGCTTGGGATACTTGGACTGAGATGGAAGGAGAGTCAACCTTCATCTCTATGAAATCCTCGTCAACCATCAAAAGCCGCTCCATGACGTTGCGAAGCTCGTATATTTGGCCGGTATCGACTTCATCTCCGCGAAGCCCTCATAAATAATCATTTGGCCACACATCATGGTGTGGAACCGTTGCGAGGGGGCATCTTCGCGGCTCTGGTATGTGAACGCTCGAGGAACGGGCCGGGGCTTTCGCGATCATGTACGCGAGAGGGTTACGTGGGGCGAGGCGCAGTTCAACATGCCGCTCGCAAACGAACGACAAGCTCTTGGTGTTCAGACACGCCATGGTAGCCTCAAGTGGGACTTGCAAGTAAGTCGTCGTGCACCGTTCCATGGACGGTTGTCCAGAGGAGGTCGACGCTCCTAATGTCGGCAAGGAGTACATGCCGATGGCGGTTGCCTCGGGCATTGGTGTGTACCAGTGCATAGCAGCATGCTGTTGCAGGGCCGCCGCCATGAGGCCGGCGCGCATGTGAAGGTGTCGTCCACCCACTACGTGGAGGCATTTGTGAACCATACCAGCTTAACGATGGATCTGCCGTCAACCGAAACCACTATACTGGAGTCGCCGGGGTAAGGAATATGGACCCCATGGTGCTACCTTGCGGGGCCACAGGGCACAGGGTGGCGGCGGTAAATTGATAGCAACTAGTGTGAGGGTTGGTTATAGATGGTGCCGCCACGCACCTGCACAGCCTTACCGAGCAATAGACGGTATTTCTCATATAAAACACTGCACACACGTGTGCTACCCTTTGCGGTGATGTGCTCTATGTTGACCCCCTATCTATAATTTATGGTAAGGGACCAAGGATTACGCGCCAAAGATACATCGATAGCTGCGGTACTACTATAATTATATTTGAGCAGCACGGAACAGCACCACACAGTCACACACGATGTACAATTGTGGCGGCTGCTGTCCCGTACACGCCGAGTAAGTCCAATAATCATCCGTGGATGTCATAGCGAGTCAGTGGAGAGTTGTACACAGCATGAAACACTGTCAAGGCCCGAAGTTTGTTTTGCTGGGGGGGGAGGGGGGGGGGGTGCAAAGGGCAAGGGGGGGCTTCCCTGACCCCTGGGACCGCCACCTAAAACAACAGATTAAATCTTGCTAGAAGCGCGCGGGCTAAAAGATGTAGGTATTATTCGATGGCTCAATTTTCGAAAGGGCATTGTTTAGGGAATTACAAACCGCGATACCAATTTGGCTTTTTTTGCACAACATGGGCAAACCCGGCTTTGCAAAATAGGCTGCAACCCCATGAAATCGCAGATTGCAAATAAACAGGGTGTATGAGTAGTCGCAATATTAATTACATGAGCTAGCAGCAGAAGGCGATATCGGAAATCACCAAAATAAAAGGCAATCAGAAAGGTCCTCTACATCGACTGCAGGGTGGAAGCAGTAACATGAGAAGACGCAGAGTGGGAACGAGCACACGCATCAGACTTGGCCATCTGCACACCGGCAGAGAGAATGCCGCCCAGGGTACCATGCACGCAAGCCGAGACCCGCTGCAACAGCCCCCGCCGTGTGCGCGACAGGTGACGGCGGAACTCAACAGGTTGGCCGGCGACAAAGTTTCGAAGTGCCTGAACGGATTGACCACGAAGAAAGCAAGAGGTCGGGGCGGAAGGACCGCCAGGGAAGTTGCGCACAGCCAACAACACCGCGAAGATGTAGACCACAGTCAAAGCGGACTTCCCGAGTCGGCCGCGGTCCTCAACCACAAAAGGGTAGTACCGGTGAACACCCTGCACTGGGGCGGAAGACGCCCGGTCCGCTGCCAACTTAGCATGCTCCGCCTCGGTCGCCGCGATTCCCGGGATGCACCAGCGGGGGTCGTTGCTCCAAGTGGGGGTCGTGGAGGACACGCACGCGAAGTCGATCATGTAATCGCACGCTGCCCCTCCCCACCCCGCCAGCGTCAGGTCCGACGGCCGCGAGCGGTCCGCTGGGCGCAGCCCACTCGTCTCAAGGGTCAAGTCGCCGGCTCCCGAGCGGTCCCGGTCAAGCACCGCCCCCGCATCAATTGCCACAGATGCCCACAGATTCTTCAAAGCGGTATGCATGCGGTGCTTGTAGTTCGCTACGGGGCATATGGGTAGATGATCCACGATGAAATCCGTAGCGCTCCGGTTCGAGCCATCCGTAGAGCGAAGCCATAAAGGATCAATACCACACGTTGGGCCAGGGCAAGTGACAAGCGCGGAACCTCCGCGCGGGCAAAGGCCCAGTACCCGCGCAGCGGCGGCCGCACAAGCAGCATGGGGAATCTTGCGGGCGGACTCGTGATCCGACTGGAAAAGCGATAGGGAGCCCGGCCCGCACGCGCTGTACATGCGCAGGGTATCAAGTCGCGAGGCCGCTGCACCAGTATGTTGGAAGCTGAGATCGAGGGCCACGAAGTCACGCAAGCGAATCGCACGGCTGAGGTGGCGTTGGACAACCATGGTCGTGGGTTGATCATCGGAGGTCGCACCCGAACCCGTACCCGAGGGCGGAGCAGTAGAACCTGGCAGCGATTCTGGGAGGGAAACTGTGGCTGCTGACGGAGGGTGTGCCACTAATTCGCCCGGCGACGGTATCTTCAGAGCTACAAAAGCGCATGTAGTAACGGTATTGGCAGTACTCGTACCACCGATAGGAAGCAATTGCTGGGCAGCAGAGCCGGCCTCACCAGTACCAACTCCAAGAGGAGTGGCCGTAAAAGGAGATGTGGTGACGCGCAATCCTCCGATAGTGCTCGTACCCGTACGGGTCGTAGTACCAGCTGCTGGATCCGATGCAGCGGTGGTCGTAGCATTACTGACCGTAAGTAACTCGAAGATCTCGTGGGCGTGCCCATACGCCGCGCGTGCGCGCCGCACATCTTCTTGCGGTAACGTGGTTAGGGCCCGTACAGTCTCGTACACGCGGCGCGTCTCACGCGCCCATGGCAAAGCACTCGTAGCCACGGACGACACCTCGGCGCGGACCGCCTCGTACACTACGCTTCAAAATTAATGGTAAGCAAACGGTACTCCGGGGGTAGTTGGCGAGTATTTTGCGATTCCGAAACCATTACGAAAACCCCGCGATCATGGGACGCGCGGGGACCTGCCGGTGTTTACCTAACCCGAAATGTCCGAAAACAATTGCTCAAATCTTAGAATTTAGGTGGAAATATATGACATCTATGACGGATTTGGACTTTTATTTATTTGGACTTAGGGGGTTTTTTAGGTGCTCTTACGGCGCGCGCCGTAAGAGTCGGATACATGCTTTGCCCCACCGTGTAGAGGTAGTCGTGCGCTACCACATGCATCGGTTGCCAAAATTTTCGCGGTCTCGTTACACAAAGAATGGCCGCCTACGCGAGTACGTGCATCGCGACACGTGTAACAATTGCGTAACGTCAATGTACGCGCGCATTACGAGCGGCAAGAATACGCGATGCGGGATCGGCCGCGGTGCCATCTGAGCACATGGATGGGCAGTCGATTGCTACAGAGCCATGCCAAAGACATGCCACACTTTGGCGCCTAGGAATATTTTTCTGATTATTTGTGCTAATGTAAACTCAAGACTTGCGAAATTCGTGTGTGGTTTTTACATCTACGTACATCTCAATGTACAAGGCCCAATCAATTCAATGTAAAATATGGGGCTTGTAGCCAACACTCCTACCCAAAACACCCCCCTATTATATGTGGCGCATCGATTGCACATGAGCACGATCCCTACTCCGACTAGGGTTTGCCATTTATTTTGACGCGTAGTGTATAAGGGGCCAAGGGCGGGCCCGTACTCCCGTACCAGCTTTGGCAGGACAACCGATTGCGCGGAATAAAACGCCGCAGGGGCCTCGGACTGCAGCAAGGCCAGATTCAGACCGCCAAAATCCGCGGGCATACTCATCTGAACGATTGCAGCCTCCATGCGCGGTGTAGACTGGTCGCAAGCGTCCAGGCCAAGCAGCGAAAACGCAGCCGAAATGTTGGCGGCGTCCACGGCCTCCAAGAAAGGGTCCAGCTCCGACGGCGGCATCATGCGGCTGAGGAAGCCCGTCTGCCGCACCGCGCATACGACCAGCAACCGCATGGCCCCATGGTGGCAGCCGTATCCCGACGTGCCAAAGGAGGCGATGCGCTCCAACAGTGTGGCGTGGGCCTCCCGGCGCCGCCCCAACGCGCCGGTCATCCACTCGGGGTAGTGGCTAATAGGAGCACCCAGGTACACGGCGCCATCCTGGACAGGATCATCGGCCGGGGTCCGAAATCCTCCCGGGGCCAACTTCTCCCGTACTGTCCGCAACTCGGACTCGCTGTCGCCGGGGTGACGAACGTACCGCGTCTTACTGTCCTGTACCACCAGTCCGACTTTGGAAAGCTCCGTGAAGTACTCGTCGAAAACGCGCGGAACGTGGGCCGCGGCAGTGGCCGCGCCGCAATCATCCGCAAAACTCTGGCAAAAAGTATCAGCGGCGGTACGAGCCACAACCGCTTGCACTGGGCCCGCGATAGCGAGGCAGAAGTATAGCGGGGCCAGGACATCACCCTGGCGTACACCCGTACGAGACTGTAGGGTGGCGCGCAAAGTACCGGGATCATCCGTCGCGTAGTAGTACAGGTCGCTAGGGCGATCGTACAACATCTGGAAAAAAGGGATCCCATGTAGCCGCGGGTGCTGAAGCAAGCCGTAAAGTATCGCACCCCGGGATACCTCATTGAAGGCATTCCGAATATCCAGGAGTAGTAGTCCTTTCCCACCAGTACCACGCCCGCCGAAAAGTTGCAGCGCCACCCGCATGCTCATATACGCCGTCTCACAGCCAGCTCCCGACTGAAAGCTGCGCTGCACCGGGCCCATGACCTCCCGCGCATCCGCACCCACTTGCCCCAGAGCGTGGGCGGAGGCCAGGCGCACCAGCACGGAGCCGACGCCGAGCGGGCGTACTCGCAGCGGCTCGCCGCTCTTTTCCCGCTCCTCGCGCGCGGCGGGGTCGTCCTTGTGGAGCGCAAAGACGGAGCCACTCGCCAAGAAAGCCGCAGTGCGCGAGTGGCACCGCCCCGCCAGGCAGCGGTTCACCCACAGGCGCCATGAAGGTACGTCTAGGTCCCTGATGTGCTCCCAACGCCACCAGTCCACATGCCCTGCGGAAAGGCGGGGTGCACGACGCAGAACCCGCCGCTGGTCCTCCCCCCACCGCATAACCTCATCCGCATTGTCGCCCCACGACGGCGGCGCCCGTTGCAGGTCCGGCGGTTCTTCGGGGGGAGAGTACTCCGGGCTGGTGGCAGCGGGAGGCAGATGGAGGGCATCGAGGGCAGGGAGCGCCGCAGCGGCGTCAGACACCATGCCGAGGTCAGCAGTGTCCAGCGCCTGGCGAGCGCGGCGCAGCTCCTGCACAGCGGTGAGTTTCGCCGCCACTGTGAGATTCAGATGTGACGTAAATGTGCCCTACTGGTGACGAACGACGACATACGGGGACGATACGGGACGGACGAGGGACGTGGATTTCATACCCAGTAGCGACGACTATCGCGCGCGACCTGTAAAGTACTATATGAATTTCTCGTTTCCATAATTTCATCAAATTGATATGCGCACGCGGGCTCGCGTGTCGCCCGCCGACGCGGAGCACCCGGGCTAAGTACAGGCGGATGTACGCACTCATTGCACATCGCCGCACATCGCTGCACACCGCTGCACACCGCGGGGTCGTTGGCGTCGCAGTGCGCCACGCTGGCGGGCCGCGCCCCCGGCCCCTGCCAAGGAGTAATCACGATAAGTACTGGCACGGCCGACTCTCGCACAGCAATGGTG
Source organism: Tetraselmis striata (assembly GCA_006384855.1). NCBI lineage: Eukaryota > Viridiplantae > Chlorophyta > Chlorodendrophyceae > Chlorodendrales > Chlorodendraceae > Tetraselmis > Tetraselmis striata. The sequence continues at coordinate 82,943 of VCJN01000464.1, forward strand.
CTTAGTTCGCGCGAAGCGTTGCGGCACAGCATGCATGTGCCGGCAGGGTGCTGGGAGTGCGTGGCAAACCATGATCGCAGGCTGCCGGCATGCGATCATGGCTTGCGCGGCAGTCCCCGCGGAGGTGTGGGCCGGTGTCGCGGAGGCGCTTTTATTACATTGCTGGGCTTCACTTCGCCGTTGTGGGCGGTGCCCACCACAAAACAGCTCCTGCCTAATGTTCTATGCATATGAAATTCAGACTTTAGGGGGGCGGCTAGGGCACCTTCGTGAGGTCTGCCACAG
>VCJN01000465.1:0-11152 GCA_006384855.1 Tetraselmis striata
TATTCTATGCACCGCCAATGCACTCCGCCAGCACCGCCTCATTCTCTGTCGATTTCGAAAACGCCTTCACATTATCCACCGCTAATAATTGCAATTGCCACCGTGTAATGTTGTCACGATGTGCGCACACAACAACACTTACTACCGGTTCCGACGCGGATGGAGGCGGGGCTTGCGGAGTGCGTTGGGGTGCACAGAGTAGCGTTGCTGCGAAATAATTGGGGGTGTCATCGGACGCCGGATGCCCATCCAACCCGGCGTAAAAGACGACGTAATATTCACACTATATCAACACACAAATGTTGAAAACCGGACATTCCGTGCCGGATGGGTGGGAATACGGCGTCCGATGCAGCCAAAACCCAAGCAACACGCTATTCTATGCACCGCCAATGCACTCCGCCAGCACCGCCTCATTCTCTGTCGATTTCGAAAACGCCTTCACATTTATCCACCGCTAATAATTGCAAAATTGCCACCGTGTAATGTGTCACGATGTGCGCAACACAACAACACTTACTACCGGTTCCGACGCGGATGGAGGCGGGGCTTGCGGAGTGCGTTGGGGGTGCGTAGAGTAGCGTGCTGCAAATAATTGGGGTGCATTGGACGCCGGATGCCCATCCACCCGGCGTAAAAAGGCGCGTTAATATTCACACTATATTAACACGCAAATGTGTGAAAAACCGGACATTCCGTGCCGGATGGGTGGGAATACGGCGTCCGATGCAGCCAAAACCCCAGCAACACGCTATTCTATGCACCGCCAATGCACTCCGCCAGCACCGCCTATTCTCTGTCGATTTCGAAAACGCCTTCACATTATCCACCGCTAATAATTGCAAATTGCCACCGTGTAATGTTTGTTACGATGTGCGCACACAACAACACTTACTACCGGTTCCGACGCGGATGGAGGCGGGGCTTGCGGAGTGCACTGGCGGTGCACAGAGTAGCGTGCTGCAAATAATTGGGGTGCATCGGACGCCCGGATGCCCATCCACCCGGCGTAAAAGGACGCGTAATATTCACACTATATTAACACGCAAATGTGTGAAAACCGGACATTCCGTGCCGGATGGGTGGGAATACGGCGTCCGATGCAGCCAACACCCCAGCAACACGCTATTCTATGCACCGCCAATGCACTCCGCCAGCACCGCCTCATTCTCTGTCGATTTCGAAAACGCCTTCACATTATCCACCGCTAATAATTGCAATAAATTGCCACCGTGTAATGTTGTCACGATGTGCGCACACAACAACACTTACTACCGGTTCCGACGCGGATGGAGGCGGGGCTTGCGGAGTGCACTGGCGGTGCACAGACTAGCGTGCTGCAAATAATTGGGGTGCATCGGACGCCGGATGCCCATCCACCCGGCGTAAAAGACGCGTAATATTCACACTATATTAACACACAAATGTGTGAAAACCGGACATTCCGTGCCGGATGGATGGGAATACGGCGTCTGGTGCAACTAAAACCCCAGGAACACGCTATTCTATGCACCGCCAATGCACTCCATCCGCAACCCCCGCCTCATTCCCAGCCGTACGTGCTTGTGCACACGCACGGAATGCTTGCACTGCTCCGAAACCACTATCACATACCCCGATCATTGGGTACCGATTGCGGCGCATGCACGGCTAGATATTTGTTTACATAAACCCGGGGGGGGGGGGGGGCACAGTGTCCCGCTACTCACCCTGCATTGGATTAGGGCGACGATTGCAAACAAGACGAGGAGGCGCGAATGAACTGCTCCGAAACCACGCGATGTGCCCGGTGACCTCCATATCCAGCACGTCCACCGATGCAAGTAATAAGGACAGGACCCCCCCCGCCCGCCCCCCCCCCCCCCCCCCACCCGCCAAAGTGGAGGAAGTGTAGGAGTACACCGGAGCATGACGTGATCCATTGTCGCTTATTTACAAGCACGGGCGGTGCTGCCAGACCCGATCGTCTACGGCCGATATACTATTCACACTATATTAACGTCGGTGCACACCGCCGCACACCGCCGCACAACGCTGCGCGCGCACATTCGTCGCGCACATATACGCGCGCCCTACCGCACATATTATCCCGGATTCACTCGGTGAAACTGCGTATTCATTACGCCGTGCTACTTCAACAATAAACATTGCGAAATTACACCGACACAATGCCGCACCGACTAGCTCTTGACAATACGTGCATATGAATAGTAGTGGCGCGCTGCTCCTCGCCTCCGATGTGTCGCTCGTTGACTGCTGCGGAAGGCGGTCGTCGACTGGGTGTTAGTTTCTCCACCTCGGCCGCCCCCCCCCCCCCCCCACACGCCCCTTCACCGCTCACAGCGCCATGGCAGACCTCGCCCCCCGGGCAAAAGTGGGCGGCGAGCCTTGTTGTCTCGCGTGTCCGCGCCGCCGGCCTCGAGGAGGACGAGAAAGACATGAGGAAACGCGTGACAAGGTGGGCGCGCAACAAAACACTCCACCCTCCGCATTAGCACGCACCCACTCGTGGCTAACTTCGCGCGCAGGTTCGTCCGGGAGCGCCGTAAGGCCCACCTCAACGCCAAGGCTTTCACAGTGCCAGCGGCGCAACTCGTGGTGGCCGAGGAGGCCGCATCCTCAGCCGCTTAAAGGCGAAACGATTGTGGCTTGTTGTGGGCGTCTCGGCACAGGAGGCGTCCCGACGCCAAGGTAAGGAAGCTCATGGCGGCGTCGTCGACGGCACAGCCTCCCGGGGTGGTGAAGACACTGACGGATGACAAGAAGCGGAAGAGGCCAGTGAAGAAGCGCCGAGGTAAGAAACTGACGGTCGCGGAGTCGGAGGCGGAGTCGGAGGCGCAGGCGGAGGCGGAGGCGGAGCGAGGCGGAGGCAGCGAGATCGTCGACGCGGAGGGTCCCCCGGGCACGCAAGAACAAGAACAAGCAGTAGCCCCCGCCCCCTTACCCCCCTCCCCTCACTCCCCCGGCGGGAGCGGCGGGCGGCGGGGGGGGGGGGGGGGGGGGGGGGGGGGGGGGCGGCGGGGGGACCACGCCCGCCCGCCCCCCCCCCCCCCCCCCCCCCCCCCTGGGCCACATTCCCCGATGGCAGCTGTCGCGAATATTGTAATTCAAACATTCTTCGGCAAACCGCTGCCTGCCCCCGCCCTCCTCCTCGCGAATATTTATGTAACGTGAGCACTCTTTGGCAAAACATGGCAGCCAAACCGCCCATCTGATGACCTTTGATCGGACGGCTGGCAGGCCCGTTCAGCAGTACTAGCTATAATGTACACAAAATTCCCCAGTGTTACCGAATAGTACGGCTGCGATTTGCGCTCCCATGTACTAATAGTCGTAGTTATCCACAGGACCACTCGTCATCGCGCCCGGGTACCGGGTACCGGGTACTAGATACCCGGTACCGGCTCAATTAATATATCGCGTACTACCCGGTACTACACGCACTGTGAGATTCAGATGTGACGTAAATGTGCCCTACTGGTGACGAACGACGACATACGGGGACGATACGGGACGGACGAGGGACGTGGATTTCATACCCAGTAGCGACGACTATCGCGCGCGACCTGTAAAGTACTATATGAATTTCTCGTTTCCATAATTTCATCAAATTGATATGCGCACGCGGGCTCGCGTGTCGCCCGCCGACGCGGAGTACCCGGGCTAAGTACAGGCGGCTGCAAGTACTCGCTGCACATCGCTGCACATCGCCGCGGTGTGCCGCGATGTGCGGCACGACGGGCGGAGGTGTGGGCGGATGTAGGTGGTACGGTAGGTGGTAGGCGGTAGGTGGTGTTCGTAGGTGCGCGTTTTAATGCAGCCGCCCTAACTGCTGATGATTGTGTAACGCCCCAGCACGCGCATGAAGTACGGGGTCGCCTCACGGTCACCGCCGCTCACCGTTGAATCAAGCGCGGACAGCCGCGCACTCGCATCTGTGTTGCCTGCCGGTGGTGGGTTACATCCACCCCAACTCTCAACCCCCCCCCCCCCCCCGCCCCCCGCGCGCGGCAGCAGGCATGCCGGCAAAGGGATGGATAGCGAGTGTGTCGAAGGATGGCGTGTACACATGCAAGCACTGCCACGGCATCGTGACGGGTAGTAGTGAAAGGACGGCGCGAGAGCGGCACTTCCGGAAATACCCGAACTGTAGCCACTCGTTGAAGCGTGCGGCTAAGTTGCGCCGCAAGGCCGCCTTATCACAAGCAGCACCAGCAGGGGCGGCAGCAGCAGCAGCAGCAACAGCAGCAACAAGCGCGGCAGCAGGAGTAGCTGCAGCCGTCGGAAACGGCCCGCGGGCGCCGGTCTCGGACGACGGCGGCTCGAAGGTGGACGATGTGATGGGCGTGGGGGAGGACCCCGTTGGCGAAGACGGTATGGACATCGACGCGCCTGCGTGGCCGCCGGCGGGCGTCGAACCCGCGATGAGGGCGTGATATGGAAAGGCGATCCCGGCGACTTCTACATGAAGGTCATCGCCAAGAAGTTCCGGGGAGTATGGCACTACGGCGTGATAACCGGCGTCGTTACCGAGTGGGTGTTGGCGGACTACGGCGGGGCGACCCAGTGGCGCGCTGTTTTCGAGGACGGTGACATTGTGGACCTTCTGCGTTCAGAGGTGAGTGGGCCCGGCCTGCGTGCTGGTGGCACCACTCAACTGCGGTTGTATGGAATCACACGCACCCGCCCGGTCGGCGTGGCAGGTTGTGGAGGCTATGGCGGCTGCCCAGGAGCACCCCCCTGTGGATGCGGACGGGGATGCTCGCTTGGTAACCGTCCATCAAGGCGATGACTTGTCCAGTGAATCACGCACCTTGCCCGGCGTGCGTTCAACACAACCCGGCTGGCGGAGGCCAAGCAGAACACTGGCTGCCATGGCGTGTGCCATGTGCATGTGGTCCTGGGCTATGTCAGCATGATCAACCTCTTCCCCCTCGCGCCGTTCCACCTGTTTTTTTTTGGCTTGGGAAGGGACTTATGGAGGAAATTTGTCACCGTGCAGGGCCACATTGGATTCCGAGCTATGAAGCAGGAAGACCGGCGCCAGGCTTTAGTCCCGATACCCAGCAACTTTGAACGCGGGTTGCGCCCTTCGTTTGCAGTGTCCAAGAATCGAAAGGTAACCCCCCCCCCCACCCCCCCCGGGCGTGGGCGTGGGCGTGGGCGTGGGCGTGACGGCATTCCCCTCCATGACTGCAGGGTCAGGCAAGGTGACGGTGCAGTCCGGCTGGGTCATGGAGGACTGCTTGCACCACATGGAAACGTTTTCCATTCTTAACGCCGGTCCGCTGCTCGAGGAGGCCCGGGTGAAGGCGATCATGACCGAGAAGGAGCTTCGCGTCCCTAGGCGGTGCTTGGGCACATGTACAAGCGCATGCAAGGAGCTGCGTGGTTCGTCACGCGGTGGGGGTTGCAGAATGTGGTGACGGAGGAGGACGGCCCCGAGCGCAAGGCGCAGGTGGACGCGCTCACTAGGGAGGGGAGGACTCGATACCCCGCGCGGCGCCAAGGCGCGGCGGCCGGGGCAGCGCGGCGCCAAGGCGCGGCGGCCGGGGCAGCGCGGCGCCAAGGCGCGGCGGCCGGGGCAGGCGCGGCGCCAAGGCGCGGCGGCCGGGGCAGCGCGGCGCCAAGGCGCGGCGGCCGGGGCAGCGCGGCGCCAAGACAGCGGCGGCCGGGCAGCGCGCCAGGCGCGGCGGCGGGCAAGCGCGGCGCCAAGGCGCGGCGGCCGGGGCAGCGCGGCGCCAAGGCGCGGCGGCCGGGGCAGCGCGGCGCCAAGGCGCGGCGGGCCGGGGCAGCGCGGCGCCAAGACGCGGCGGCCGGGGGCAGCGCGGCGCCAAGACAGCGGCGGCCGGGGCAGCGCGGCGCCAAGACAGCGGCGGCCGGGGGCAGCGCGGCGCCAAGACAGCGGCGGCCGGGGCAGCGCGGCGCCAAGGCGCGGCGGCCGGGGCAGCGCGGCGCCAAGGCGCGGCGGCCGGGGCAGCGCGGCGCCAAGGCGCGGCGGCCGGGCAGCGCGGCGGCCGGGGCAGCGCGGCGCCAAGGCGCGGCGGCCGGGGCAGCGCGGCGCCAAGGCGCGGCGGCCGGGGCAGCGCGGCGCCAAGGCGCGGCGGCCGGGGCAGCGCGGCGCCAAGGCGCGGCGGCCGGGGCAGCGCGGCGCCAAGGCGCGGCGGCCGGGGCAGCGCGGCGCCAAGGCGCGGCGGCCGGGGCAGCGCGGCGCCAAGACAGCGGCGGCCGGGGCAGCGCGGCGCCAAGACAGCGGCGGCCGGGGCAGCGCGGCGCCCAAGACAGCGGCGGCCGGGCAGCGCGGCGCCAAGGCGGCGGCGGCCGGGGCAGCGCGGCGCCAAGGCGCGGCGGCCGGGGCAGCGCGGCGCCAAGGCGCGGCGGCCGGGGCAGCGCGGCGCCAAGGCGCGGCGGCCGGGCAGCGCGGCGCCAAGGCGCGGCGGCCGGGGCAGCGCGGCGCCAAGGCGCGGCGGCCGGGGGCAGCGCGGCGCCAAGGCGCGGCGGCCGGGCAGCGCGGCGCCAAGGCGCGGCGGCCGGGGCAGCGCGGCGCCAAGGCGCGGCGGCCGGGGCAGCGCGCGCCAAGGCGCGGCGGCCGGGGCAGCGCGGCGCCAAGACAGCGGCGGCCGGGCAGCGGCGCCAAGACAGCGGCGGCCGGGGCAGCGCGGCGCCAAGACAGCGGCGGCCGGGGCAGCGCGGCGCCAAGACAGCGGCGGCCGGGGCAGCGCGGCGCCAAGACAGCGGCGGCCGGGGCAGCGCGGCGCCAAGACAGCGGCGGCCGGGGCAGCGCGGCGCCAAGACAGCGGCGGCCGGGGCAGCGCGGCGCCAAGACAGCGGCGGCCGGGGCAGCGCGGCGCCAAGACAGCGGCGGCCGGGGCAGCGCGGCGCCAAGACAGCGGCGGCCGGGGCAGCGCGGCGCCAAGGCGCGGCGGCCGGGGCAGCGCGGCGCCAAGGCGCGGCGGCCGGGGCAGCGCGGCGCCAAGGCGCGGCGGCCGGGGCAGCGCGGCGCCAAGGCGCGCGGCCGGGGCAGCGCGGCGCCAAGGCGCGGCGGCCGGGGCAGCGCGGCGCCAAGGCGCGGCGGCCGGGGCAGCGCGGCGCCAAGGCGCGGCGGCCGGGGCAGCGCGGGCGCCCAAGGTGCGGCGGCCGGGGCAGCGCGGCTTTTAAGACAGCGCATACAGCGGAATCGGCGGAAAGGGATGCATTACAAGCTGTGGACGGCAGCCGCTGAAAACTATGCGGTCATGCCGCAACAACCCCAGCACTGGCTTCTGGATACCTCTGATCTGGCTGACGGCGGCGGGCTGCGGGATGCAGGGCCGCATGACTGAGGTGGCGGTGCTGGTGAGCCCGCAGAGTCTGCATGCGGCGGAGGCGGCGCAGCCGCATAGGCACTAGACAATGCTCTGAAGCGAGCCCCAATTGTCTGCCCAGCGCCTGCCCCAATGTAACGCACCAGCTTGGCAGCAATTGGCAGCTCTTTTGCCCCCCCCCTCCACCCCACAGACACACTACCAATACCAGTTTCTCATCCCGGCGGGCAGTTGATGCGTATACCCAGGCTTGTGCGTACGCAGTGCGGGGGGGGGGGGGGGGGGGGGGGGGGGGGGGAATCACTATAGCTAAGCTAGTGATGTGAGATATGAGTGCAGCAACAGATATTGTGCAAGATATAATACGATGGCATGCAAGCGGGTCCCCGCTCTTCCACAATCATTGGCCCTGCTCCCTCTTGCCCCGCCCCCGGTGCCCTTTAGCTGCTCTCAGCATCCCGAGTGGGATGGGCGGGGCAGCGGTTGCTACCGAGTGAGGCGTAGCATCGTTTGCAGTGGCAACGCAGCCTTTCCGGTGTGACGCCGCCTGGATGTAACCCAGCAGTACGCGCAAAGTGCAAGTGCAAGCTGCTGATGGCGGGGATCCCGCGCGGGGGGGGGGGGGGGGGGGGGGGGGGGGGGGCAGCGGCTGTGGGATAGGCGCGGCAGCGGTTGCTACAGAGTGAGGCGTCGCATTGTTTGCAGTAGCAACGCAGCCTTTCCGGTTGCATAGTGTGACGCAGCCTGGATGTAACCCAGCAGTACGCGCAAAGTGCAAGTGTTACACGTCCGTGTGCCCCACCCAATGACATTGCGCCCGACCTCACTGACGGCATGTCTCGCTCTCCTTCAGCTCCTGGGCCGTCCGCCGCCTCACCCTGCGCACCCTACCAGCCGCGCGTGCCTTCTCGGAAGCCTCACACACGGCGGCGCGAGTCGCGTCGTGGAACGCGTCCCTGACATGGCGGAACTCCGCCCTCTTCGTGGCCGTGGTCGGGCAGGGGACTGCCCGCTGATGGGTCGCCATGCATGGGTACTTGGGGCCGCACAAAGCCGGGGTGCCGTCGCAGCAACACTCCCAGTCCGTCCGTTGGCCGCAGTCCACGCATGACGGGCGTCCGGCCAGGACACGCACATGATAGTGCATGTGGCCGCCTCCCGCCACTGCTCGTAGTGCTCCGGTCAACATGGCGACGAGCAAGTCGGCATGTCCCGCAGGTGGCTGCGGGGCGGGTGGCGCGAGCGCAGCCTCGCTCGCCTCGACAACCCCCTCAGCCCGATCAGTCGCCTCGACCACGGCCTCCTCTGCCTCCTGACGCGGCGCACCAGGCGCATCATCGTCGCCTGGCAGGGCGTCCCCCCCCGCAACGGCGCCGTCGGCGGTGGCCGACGCCGTCGTGGCGGGGTGTTGTGAGGAGGTGGCCCTAGACATAGGTGGGGCCGGCACCGCCATGTGTTGCTCCACATGCGGTGCGGTTCCTGACGCGACAGCTCCGTCGCACCAGTACCGGCGCCGGCACCCCACGCACGCCTGCTGGGCTTACCACCAACCGGCATGTTTCCTTTGGGAGGCGGTTCATCCGCGTCGGAGGTGAGCGGCGGTGCCTGTGTGGGTGTGGATACTGCCCGGCCATTAGGGCTCCCGCCGCCTGTCGCTCCGCCGACCCACGCCGCGGCGTGTGCTGCGCCCCGCATAGTCGCCTCGAATATAATATACATGACGCGGGGACGGGGGGGGATTCGTGCGTTTCGTATGTCGGCGGAAAGGCGTGCGAAGCTGCGGCTGGCGAAGGTGGTGGAAGTAAGCGTGGCGGCGTCGGCGGCGTATTACCGTGCGTGCATGCGTGCGCAACCCCGCGGCAGCAAGCGCCGGACTCGGCGTGTGCCAGCGGCAGAGCTGCGAAGCCATGGACACGGTACGGGATGCCAAGTCTGGCTAAGCAACTGCCGAGGCTGGCGGCTTAACCCCCATGTCCGGCGGTTGAGGGACGGAAAGTGCGTAGAAGTTGATCGGGAAAGCGGGCATATAAGCCTGGCTGTGCTAGGTTCCTATTAAGTAATGACGGTTTGTGCTAAGTAATTCTTAGGGGTAGACCATGCAGCGCAGGTAGGGGGCGGTATAAATGAGGCCGGGCACATATACTGCTCCACGAAACGACACTGTCGCACGTGTAGTTGAATAGACGCCCCCCCCCCCCCCCCCCCCGCCGGGTCGGCCCGCCGACCCGCCACGGCATGTAATATTTGTCATGCATCGCTGGGGTATGTGTGAGTGGATGCCCCGCCGCCACATCCCCCCCCCCCCCCCCCCCCCCCCCCATTTACACTTGTGCACTCATAAAGTTTGGGCTGGTTTCGGAGCAATACATGTACGTATGTATATACATACAATGGAACGTAGGACCTGCGCGGAAAGAGGGGGGGGCTGGCGGAATGCGTTGGGGGTGCGTAGAGTAGCGTGTTGGTGAGATTCGGGGTGCATCGGACGCCGGATGCCCATCCACCCAGCGTAAAAGACGCCTACGTAATATTCACACTATATATATTCACACGCAAATGTGTGAAAACCGGACATTCCGTGCGTGCCGGATGGGTGGGAATACGGCGTCCGATGCAGCCAAAACCCCAGCAACACGCTATTCTGTGCACCGCCAATGCACTCCGCCAGCACCGCCACATTCTCTGTCGATTTCGAAAACGCCTTCACATTGTCCACCGCTAATTGCAATTGCCGTGTAATGTTGTCACGATGTGCGCACACAACAACACTTACTACCGGTTCCGACGCGGATGGAGGCGAGGCTTGCGGAGTGCGTTGGGGGTGCGTAGAGTAGCGTGCTGCAAATAATTGGGGTGCATCGGACGCCGGATGCCCATCCACCCGGCGTAAAAGACGCGTAATATTCACACTGCTTTAATTAACACACAAATGTGTGAAAACCGGACATCTCCGTGCGGATGGGTGGGAATCGGCGTCCGCGATGCAGACAAAACCCCAGCAACACGCTATTCTGTGCACCGCCAATGCACTCCGCCAGCACCGCCTCATTCTCTGTCGATTTCGAAAACGCCTTCACATTATCCACCGCTAATAATTGCAATTGCCACCGTTTAATGTTGTCACGATGTGCGCACACAACAACACCTGTCTCTTCTACCGGTTCCGACGCGGATGGAGGCGAGGCTTGCGGAGTGCACTGCGGTGCAAGACTAGCGGGGAGACTAGACCCATTGTCGCTTATTTACAAGCACGGGCGGTGCCTGCCAGACCTGATCGTCTACGGCCGATATAATATTCACACTATATTACATCGGTGCACACCGCCGCACACCGCCGCACCACCGCCGCACACCGCTGCGCGCGCACATTCGTCCGCCACATTATCCGGATTCCACTCGCCGTATCCATTTACGCCGTGCTACTTCAACAATAAAACATTGCGAAATTTACGACCGACACAATGCCGCAACCGACTAGCTCTTGACAATACGTGCATATAAATAGTAGTGGGCCGCTTGCTCTCGCCTCCCGATGTGTCGTTGACTGCTGCGGAAGGCGGTCGTCGACTGGGTGTTAGTTTCTCCACCTCGGCCGCCCCCCCCCCCCCCCACCCCTTCAACACCGCCACGAGCGCCATGGCCGACCTCGCCCCCCCGGGCAGAAGTTGGGCGGCGAATGCCTATATATGTCTCGCGGTGTCCCGCGCCGTCCGGCGAATCGAGGAGGATCACGAGAAAAGAACATGAAGGAAACCCGTGACAAGAGTGGGGACGCGCAAGCAAAACACTTCCATCCTCCGCATTAGCACGCACCCACTCGTGGCTAACTTGTGCCGCGCGCAGGTTCG
>VCJN01000466.1:0-7500 GCA_006384855.1 Tetraselmis striata
GCCACCTGAAAAGTGCGTTACATCTTCGTCTTGCTCACTACGGGTCAAAATAAATGGTAAACCCTAGTCGGAGTAGGGTTCGTGCTCATGTGCAATCGAAGCTCGATGCGCCACATGTAATAGGGGGGTATTTTGGGTAGGAGTGTTGGCTACAAGCCCCATATTTTACATTGAATTTATTGGGCCTTGTACATTGAGATGTACGTAGATGTAAAAACCACACACGAATTTCGCGAGTCTTGAGTTTACATAAGCACAAATAATCATAAAAATATTCCTAGGCGCCAAAGTGTGGCGGGTCTTTGGCATGGCTCTGTAGCAATCGACTGCCCATCCATGTGCTCAGATGGCACCGCGGCCGATCCCGCGTCGCGTCTTCTTGCCGCTCGTAATGCGCGCGTACATTGACGTTACACAATTGTTACACGTGTCGCGATGCACGTACTCGCGTAGGCGGCCATTCTTTGTGTAACGAGACCGCGAAAATTTTGGCAACCGATGCATGTGGTAGCGCACGACTACCTCTACACGGTGGGGCAAAGCATGTATCCAACTCTTACGGCGCGCGCCGCAGGCGCGCGCCGTAAGAGCACCTTAAAAACCCCCTAAGTTCAAATCCGTCATAGATGTCATATATTTCCACCTAAATTCTACGATTTGAGCAATTGTTTTCGGACATTTTGGGTTAGGTAAACACCGGCAGGTCATCGCGCGTCCCATGTTCGCGGGGTGTTCGTAATGGTTTCGGAATCGCAAAATACTCGCCAACTACCCCCGGAGTACCGTTTGCTTACCATTAATTTTGAAGCGTAGTGTATAGGTCGCTACTGTATTTTAAGGATTACACAGTATCCATGCACGCTACCTGTACGAGTCCAGCACCTGCATCGCCGCCCGCCTCAATCAGTAGCTATCGAGTCTCCGTGCACTCCACCCGTCATCTCTGTCAAAAGCGCATTCTACCGAACGCTCGCCCCAAAGCTGCAGGCACAACTCGACGCCCTCGACTCGCAGCCGTGCGCAGCCGCCGCCCTCTGACATAGCCACTGCTGGCCTCACCTGCTCCCCCGGCGTTCAACAGCTCGCTACCCCCTCAACACCCCCCCCCCCCCCCGCCAACCGCCTCGGCACATGACGTCCACCGCCGCCCGCTGCCGGGCCGCGGCCGGCCTGGTGCTCGCGGCCCTACTGCTGGTCTCCGCGCCCTCACCCGCAGCCGCTCAGAGCGGCCTCGAAATCGACGCGGACACCCTCGCGGAGATCGACCCCAACCTCAAAGAGATCTTCGAGGTTAACCTTCGCTCCCCACCCTCCCCGCTGCTCATGCTTCCCCAACCCGTGCCGCATGGGCCGGAACAGCACGCGGAGGAGTCTCACTTGCGCTGTCCAGTAGTGGACATGCCGCCACCCTCACCGTCAAAACGCACGATACCTAACTACTAGACTGGACTACTGAGAGACTGAGAGTTTACGGCGTGATGTATCGCGGTATTATGCTTTAATTAAGCTGTACGTACGCTATCGGAGACACACGTGTACGCCGTACGAGCCTTACGCTCTGGCCGTACATAATACTGCCAGGGCAGCAGATGGAATATACCGATATAATCTGCATCGCTATAGTGCAGCAGATTATGGGTTGAATGACGTACGGTATACCGGTACGGAAGGTAGTGACGGTCTAACTGGGTACCAGTACGCACGGTTGCTTTGTCGTAAAGTCGCTAAATATTGAACATAATCGCGCATTATTCATTGTGCAGTACTTAACTGAGGTTAGTCAAACAGGCCAAGTGGCGCGGGCGCATCCCACATCCCACTACCTTACTACCCGTATTCGTATAAAAACCCTTCTGCCGGCTGTCGCTGCAATTTAGCACGACGCGCAGGACATTCTAGGAGTTTCCGAAGTTTTCTACAGTGGCGGCGGCTGGCGTATGTTGCCAGCTGACCGTCGACAGCTCCCGGCCTCCCTAGTCCTGAACCTTCCAGCACTACTTTGATGGTGTTGGAGGTGCCACTGCGCTCATCTCTTGTGCTGTAGCGCTTCTCACACACAGCAATCGCACAGCGCACTGCGTCCGATCTACCCGGGTACAGTCGACATTCATATATTATGCGAATGCTGCTGACGACGAACAATTTACAGCAGCAGGTATACGAGTAAACCCTGTACTTAAGGATGAGAGCTAGCATTCATATATTATGCGCTTGCTGCTGACGACGAACTACATACAGCAGGGTATACAGCAGGGTATACGAGTAAACCCTGTACTTAAGGATGAGAGGTAGTGTACTTCCGGCAGCAGAACTGGCAGCCGCAGCGGCCGGGCGCGCGGCCTCCCATTTTTCCTCCCAGCGCAACACTTACCCCTGGCCCAGACAACACTCACAGCAGATACTCCCCCGCGATGCGTTAGCAAGCGTTCTACGTGTCGAATGATTGGCGGTCTGTCCTGTTTATCTTTGCAGTGTTATAGCGAAGGCGGGAGACCACGAAATATGGGTTGCCTCTGCGGCAGTAACAACGGCACTTGCAGAATGATGCCGGCATAGGCTTGCTTACATACGAGTAGTACCATTTTTTTGTTATCACAAGATGTGTGTCAGTCACAATTACAAGGGTTTGGGTCGCCTGGGCGAGTCGCAGGCGTACTGCTGATCAGCCTCCCGCAAAGCCTCGATCCAGTGCGACTAATCGCCGGTGTCGGCCGTAGCGTACAAATGAGGTGGTTAGTAGTTGGGGGGGGGGGGTGCTCTCATGGTCGCGGTGGCTTGCGCGGCGCCCATCAAGGTGTGCCTGCCCGCATAGTGCCCTGTAGCTCGTCATTAGAGCATGCTTGCCTACCCTTTGTGTGCAAGGGGGCCATTGCTGGGAACGTTCAACTCGTTTATAAGACAGTCCCACTAGGAAGGGGCTTCTTTGTTCGTAAGTTACTTGGTCATGGAACCCTTATATGTACGAGTACATAAGTATATGTGCACTTACTCTGACGGATATTGTCCCTCTTTTCTAGCTCGAGTAATAAATTACCCCCCCCCCCCCCCCCAACCACCCACCCACCTACCCAAAGTACCAAGCCAGTACATATATTGGCCATGTTTGGGTACCGCCATGTTTGTGCCCCCCTTGCGGGTCATGTACACGCAGCAGCAGCGCCATGGCGTTTGATGAGCGCAGCTGTTGTCGTTCTCAGTGCTGTGCCGCTTGCCAACTTTTTGCAGAATTTGAGCGGCAAGTTCGCCTCCCTGGCCACCATCATGCCAGGCCTTGCCACGGCAGAACTTCAGGCAGCGGTGGCCACCACCGCGATGAACATGAACAATGCCATCCTGCGTGCCTGCGACGGCACCATTTCCATAGACGAGGCGAACGCGGAGATCGCCGAGGCGGTGACTTCCATGACCCAGGCTGTTTTCGACGCCATGGACGCCATCACGCCGGGTAACACGGCCGCAGCCTCCGACGTGTTCACCGCCGACATAATCACAGACATGTTCAACCTGAATGAGCTGTGCTCGCTCATGTCCATGGAGCCGATGCCCACGTTCAACATGACCTTAATGCCGCCCGAGGATGCCGGCGGCGCGCCTCTCGCAGTCCAGGACGACACCCTCGACATGCTTCACCCCGCTGTCCGCAGCGTCTTCCAGGTTTGCCCCTCCCGAACCCCAATCTCTCCCGTTCCCCATCCCCCCCGCCTCCCACAAACACACTCCGCCTGGGTGGGATCCGCATGCCAAGCAATCGCACGCACCGGCCGGACAGCATGATGCACCGACGGCGCACCTCCACCCTTGCACTCGTACGCGTGGACCAGGGCCTGTGTTGCTGAGAGTGCGTGCGCGCCATCTTCTTGGCTGGATGGGGATGCTGGACGCAACCGAGCAGCCATGAGTAATGCAGCAGTCCCAGGCGGGGAGGCTTCAATGGCGGTAGCGTATAGTTGGTTTTGCGCGCGGACGAATAAGGGATCGCCTTGCATCAATTTCCAGATTTATCGGTTTTCCTTCGCCGAGCGAGTCAAAAGCAATAATGCGCAGTAAACTAGACAGTTTTTACGGTGTGGCCATGGACCCTTACCCTGCATAGGAACTGCCATATAATGACAACCTCCGCCATGTATCGACGCTCATTAGAAATAACTTGCCCCTGGACCAGTGTATAGATCGGCCATATTTGGGTTATGCCGAAACGGTGTCCAAGCTTCCCGCCCTCCTCTTCCCTTAGCCATGTACACTCGGCAGCAATGGGACGTTTGTTGTGCCCAGATCCCAGCAGCGCTACACCGCAGTCAGAGCACAGTGCAGTGCAGCGGGAGGGGGTTGGATGTCGGCAGACGCTAAGCGCCGGTGCTGCGCCGCTTCCCGACTGTTCGCAGAATGTGAACAACATGTACCGTCAGCTGGAGTCTAGAATCCCAGGGCTCGGCGCGTCAAGCCCCGGCCTTCAGGCACAGGCGGACAGCTCTGCGGAGGACGTGAACGATGCCATCCTGCGTGCCTGCGACGGCACCACTTCCGCCGACGAGGCGAGCGCGGAGATCTCTGCGTCGGTGGCCTCTATGGTCCAGGCCATTTTCGACGCCATGGACGCCATCACGCCGGGCACCTCGTCCGGTTACACAAACATGGTCAATGCTAACACGATTTTCGGCATGTTTAACCTGCAAGCGCTCTGCCCGGCGATTGGATCTGGCATGGAGGGCGACGACGACGACGACGACGCCTGGGGCTGCCCCGATGACACTGCCTCCGAGCAGGCCCTGCTGGAGGCCTGCCCATTCATGAGCAGCGACGCCGCCGCACTGGCAGCCGTCAAGGGCGGCGAGGCGCCAGTGGCATCCCTGATGGCGCTGTCCTCCGACGACATTGCTGCCGCATGCAGATGCCTCGCTGCCATCCAGGAGTCGCCCTGTGTGGGCGACGAGACAACCGGGATGGCGACGATGGTGTGCTCTTGCCATGACGAGCTTGACGAGACCTGCCAGGGGGAGCTGCGTGGCATGCTTCCCGCCATGTTTGACATGCAGATTGCGGACAAGGAGCCCATGACGATATTTTCTGAGCCTGCCATGGCGGACGACCCGATGATGACCGCATTGGCGGCGTCCTCTGCGGGCTTCTGCAGCACATGCAAGGACATGGTGAAAGGCAAGCAGGAGTGCGCCGTCATTGAGCAGATGGCTCTCAGTTCCTGCTGCGCTGTCGAAGTGGCTGCCAGCGGGTGTGCTGCCATGGTGCGCGCCTAGATGTGACTGCTCACCCTCCCCCCCCCCCCCCCCCCCCCCCCGAAGATTGGCAAATGACCCCTTCAGTGAGCTTGTGATGGGGCTCGGTGCTGTGCCCTGCTTGCGCAGCAACACTGGCCTAGCAAATTTTACGTTAGGCGACCGGCATTCTGACACATTCCCCCACCTTTCTTCTGTTTTGAAGATGAAGGAGGGAGGCATGGGCATGGGCATGGGCATGGGCATGGGCATGGGCATGGACCATGACAACGGCCGTGATAGCATGGACACAAACGCAATGCTGCCAGCTGGGTTGAAAGCAATCATCGCGGCCTTCAATGGCTCTGAAATGAGCGAGTCCCAGTCGCTAGAAACGCTCAAGGGCGCCGACATCACCAGCGTGGGCGACCTTGCGATGGCGCCGGTGAAGGCCTACTGTGAGATGGCCAAGCCGGACTCGGAAATGATGGGGATGATCGCAAAGCAAACGATGTGTGCGGAAACGATGATGTGCACGATGGATATGATCGGGGACATGATCGGCATGATTGGCGGCATGTTTGGCAACCTGACAGACGTGGATGGAGAGGGCGTGAACGGGCCAGGACTCACTATGCCCGAGATGGGAGAGCCGATGACTGCTGAGAGAGCCATGGATGAGATGATGAAGGAAATCTTCGGCAACGCGACCATGGCCGGCGCCTGCGAGAAGGTCGAGAAGCCGTGCGTCAAGTCGGCGCTCGCAGTGTGCATGAGCACCCCGCTGAGTCAGCTCGTGGCCATGATGCCGGCCGACGAGGATGCGCGGCGCCGTGATGGCGATGACCATTCAGACGGCCTGGGGAACTTGGCTTCCGAGCTGATCCAGAGCATCATTACCGGCGCCATCGAAGGCGGCGTGCCTGATGCAGCCGGGATGGCCATGCTCGCTGAGACCATCGGCGGCGTCTGCCAGCCAGCCTGCACCAAGCGCCTAGAAAGCTGCCCTGATTTGGCTGGGCTGCCGGGCATAGCCGACCTCGTTGCGGCGGATGGCCCCCGCACCATGCTGTGCCCGGTGATAGAGAACTTGCTGCCCAAGATTGCCGCGAAAGGCGCCAAGGTGGGGTTTGAATGTTTCCTTGTATCCGCGTGCTGGCATGCCCGGCGGCGCGGTTGTGCGCCGTGAGGTGACATAATGGTTGGGGTCGCCGCCGCATGGCTGACACACTGTGCCCCGCTCGGCCAGGCTCGTCTGCTGCGTATGAAGTCCACGCTGCCGCTGTCCTCGGTGGAGGATTTCACCGACTCGCTGCGCGAGCTGTACCTCACAAACGTCGCGACCGCCGCCGGCGTGGAGCGCAACATGGTCAACATCACCAGAGTCACCGCGGGCAGCGTGATCGTGGAGACCGCAGTCCTTGTGAGGGGGGAGACCGACGAGGCTGTGGACGAGTTCCTGGCGGACGTGAAGGAGGTGTTGGCCAAGCCGGAGGAGGTGTTTGACTCCGAGCTGGGCGCGGTGGAGGTGGAGGTAACGGAGTCCAAGGCTGTGGACCCCGAGGTGGGATGCGTCCTGTGCGAGCCCGAGGCGACGGAGGAGCCCGACAGCCACGCGCTGGCGGCCGCCCCGCTGGCGCTGGCGCTGCTCAGCGTTGCGGCGGCAGCCCTGCTTAGCTAGGCAGCAGCCCCTGTGCGTGTGACTCGGGACAAACCCGCTGCCCCACTTGCCACGCCGAGTGGCTATTGAAGCAGCTTATCTGCACCGACAGTGCCAGCCTCCCGGGCGGGCGACGCATGTAATTATCTCTTGCGGGGACACTGTCACGTGCTCCCCTGTGTTCCTTGAAATCCCTCATCGTTCCCCAGCATGCTGCCACAATAAAACACTATGCCGCACTTTTGAATTGGAGTTTGCGGGTCCGGAAAACATTGTTTAGCATGACCAAGTTGGTGCATCTGTGCTATACCTGCGGTATATTGTCTGATCTGAGATATACATGCCAGATATATGTAGTCGTTTTCGCTTCTTTGCAGGCGGCGTGTGTGTGGGGGGGGGGGGGGGGGGGGGGGTGTCGAACACATCAGTAAGGTATGGCAAACCCAAAGAAGCGTGTTCACGGTATGCATTCACCATGGACGCGTTTAACTTGCAGGAAGGAATGTCCGCCCGGGATGTGGTCCTTTCAAGCACGGATGGCACTGGTACATGAAGGCAGCGAGGGAGAGCGCTTGCACGAAGATGTGGGTGCTTTCATGAGTGCACCGCCGCGCCTAAGCATATTGCTGG
>VCJN01000467.1:0-73851 GCA_006384855.1 Tetraselmis striata
GAGGCACAGGTTGGCATGTCGCCCAACATCGTCATTTGTTTTTATGTAAGTCGATCTTGTCGACTTGCTTGGCTAGCTTGTTAGCTGCCACTTTGGCTTTGAACTGTTCTTTGTCATGTTCAGACGCATGGCGGCATTCATAAATTGAGTGGCCTTTTTGCCGCATTTGGCGCACTCACCAGAGAAGCGACTCTTTTTTGGTTGACGACTGGGGAAGCTGTTGGTTGATACTCCGTTGTTGCGTGACCACGGGTTTGTGGAGGTCGGCGTGTGACAACGACCTGAATACTCCTCGTAGCGACGCTTGTGTTTCTTGATGTTGGCCTGCCTCCTTTGGGCAATCTCGACAGCGACGCGGTGCTCCTCGTCGATAGCCGAAAGATGTCTGAAAAGTACTTCATGAGTCGAGACAACCTCGTTGTTGTGGTTAGCCATGTTTTGCACCTCGGCTCTCTCGCGCTTGGGAATCGCCTGCAAAATACGTTGCACTTGCAAGTACTCAGGCACAACGAAAGGTTCATGCAGCAAAGCAAATGCAGCTTGTAGCTCGCGCTGCAAGTCGACGCAGCAAGTAGCCATCTTGGGGTCGCTCGGCTTGATGCAGATGTTACGCGCATAGTCTCCGACAGTTGTCTGAATGCCGTTGGGGAAAGCGGCCTTGAAGAAAGCTTGTTTCCAGTCTTGATAGTTGACAAAGTGAGTCAAGACCTCGCAACCCATAACAATGTGAACTTGAAGCTCATGGCTGTTGAGTACAAGTTGGTGTGTGTGAGCCGCGATAGAATCGGTCTTGAACTGGCGACCGAGCCATGCCTCCGTCTCAGGAACCCAAAGCTTGTTGCGGTCGGAAATCTCCTTGTCGACATTCTCCAGAAAGGCCTTGACTGCTGGGAAGTCATGAACGTCGGCGAGCTTGTGAGAGATGTTCTGGGTTGGCGCCACAACGCGGGCTTCCTGCATCTTCTTCTCGACAATTTGACGCATAGACTGCTCGGCGGGTGGACCACCGGGAGGGTAACCGGCTTGACGGGCGCTCCGGTGCGATGCCATGGCGACACGCGACTCGGAAAAAGGTTGAAGGGTACAGATTCGTTACCAAGGGTCGATAGGACCTGCGAAATCGCGAATGTATCGTCGTGCGTGCGAGAGCAGGTCGCGGTGGGTCGGCAGGTGGAGATGGATCGTAACAGGAAGCCGAAACCAGTGTAAGTACTCGTGGCAGTACTTAGTGAAACATGGCTCTTACTCGTAGCGTTTGGCGAATTGAGTTGGTTGCTGAATGTAATCTCTCACAACATGCTGGTGGCATTGGATATTTATCCTATAGCAGTCCGACTGGGCACCGCGGACAGGCAGCTAGTAGCGCTATCCTGATGATTTAGGAGTTGTAGCGTGTACTGTATTTATGTTACAAGGAATATTACTGGCGCCTGGTTGTGGCCGTACCAGTAAATAATACGCGTGCTGAAATATCTGCAGTACAACAGTCTGATTACTTGGCCATAAAACGTCGCAGGTGGTATTAGGGTAGTCGCTAGGCGCAACCCTAACACAAACGCTGCAGTGTGTGGCCACTCAAGTGCAGCCGTCCGGCAGCTTGACGCTGCCTCCGGAGCTCCCTCCAGTCCGGTATCTCGTCCTCATGTTCCCTCAATGGCATTACAGTGCCGTCCTCCAGCTCCTCATCGTCTGATGGGCGGTCCGGCTCTTGTAGATTGTCGGCGCTGGGGTCCTCCGCGCGCATGGCGTACCATGCGCCCGCGGCCAGTGGTTCGCTATCAAGCGCTGCCTCGACCTCCGGCTCCGTCTGTGTGATGATGGTGAGCTCCTCATTGACATCGTCATCATCGATGGAGTCCTCCATCATGCCCGGCAGCTCCTCATCGCCACCATGGTCGGCGTCCATTGGACTGGCGCGCAGGGTGAAGCATGACGCAATGGCGTTGGCAACATGGTCGGCCACGTCCTCCTCCCAACATGGCACTAAGTCCTCCTCGTCATCAGAGTCGGCTACAAGCTCTGGTAGCTCAGCTTCGCTCGCCTCATCGTCCTGCTGTTGTGGCTGCACTGCAGCGTCGGCGCTCACGTTGTCCGGTTGCAGCTCGGTCCGGCTGTTGAAGGAGAATGAAGAGGTCGGGTTGGCTGCGGAATCGGGCTCCCCCCCCTCCTCCCCCCCCCCCCCCCCCCCCCCCAAACTCCTGGCGGCAGTCCGGGAGATGGGCCGTCCGATGCCAACACGATAAGCGTGCGGCAGCCTGCGCGGGACTTGGAGCTTCGGCATGTTGTAATGCTTAGCATCACAGCGACGTGGCGGCTGAGATCCTGAGGATCTGGGCGGTATGAGGCAAAATGCCCCCCCCACATCGATGACCCATGCCTAGGTGTGCCATGACGGATGTGCACAAGATGACATCTGGAAGATGATCGCCTTCAAGAATGGCGAAAGATGGCCACTCAAACTTGCGCTCCCAATCAGTGTCCAGGGTGATCACGTAGGAAATGCGCCCCACAAGGCGCTGCATCTCCCTCTTGCCGCCGATACCTTGCATGCACATGGATTTCAATGTGGCGTCCATCTCGCCCGGCTTCATGCGATCCACGACGCGCCGGTGCACACCGCTGTAGTCGCTGTGTCTAACAAGGCCATCAAGATGCGCACGCCGCCAATGACGATGACGGTAAACTTGCAGTCCACGTAGAAAGCACTGTGGCGGTCATACTCCGGGTAGTCAGGGTATGCGCTGCGCTGCACCTCTCGCATCTGCTGAAGTTCCGAAGATGTCGCTGACAGCTGGCGCCGAGACTCCAGAGGCTTGACGCCATGTTGCACCACGTCCACTGGATGAATACTGGCTTGAGGCTCCACTGATGGCAAGGACAGCGGCGGGACACTGATGCGTGGGAGAGACAGACCATAGACGCTCTGCACGGCTGCGGCAAAGACGCGTGTCAAGTCTAGGTGTGAATAGTCAACCCAGGTGAGCTGCGCTGTCGCCTCGAAGCGATGGACGGCCTGCTGAAGCACCGTCTTCCATGCCACGGCCATGTGGTCACGAGTGTCAAGCCCTCCACGCAGTGCAGTGTCGCGTGCGTCCAACCACCTTGCAACATGCTCGGGTGTCATGTCCAATACTACAGCAACAGGTAGACCAGGCAACTTGGCGTGCTGTAGCGCCGTGCGTAGGTGCTGCAGGAGCTGCTGATTGCGGATGTCCAACATGTCCGAGGTGATCGATCCTCCTCCACGGCGACCCTCGTAGGACGCAGGAGCCTCCTGCTCGACTGCCGGCTCAAAGCCTTGGGGCCGCCGCTTGGTGAGTTGCTCGCGTTGGGCGTCCCATCCGGGTTGGCGCATGCGAAGTTCAGGGTTCCGCGCCGATTCCGGGGGGCAGCACTGCCGGGCATACACGCGGTCTTGGTACATTTGACTCCGGCGTCCGGTCAGCCCCCACAGGTTGCACACGACCCGGAGCTCCAAAGAAGACTTCACGCAACTCACGCATGGGCAGCTCCACGCACGACGCTCCATGTAGCAAAGTGCCGTGCGTGATCGTCGGTGTTAACGCAATCCAGATAGGGGTCCGGCACCTCGACGGCCAAGCGCATGGCACCCGTAGCACCATGGGCAGCTTGAGACTTCTCGAGGATGCGAGCGAACATGGCCTCTAGGTCAGCCATTGTTGATGACGTCGCTGCTCCGTCGGCACGGGCGTCGTGTTGCCCGGTGAGCATGTGTCCGACTTTCCTCGCCAAGTCCATCTCGAGCTTGGAGATTCCGCTCTCCACGTCCATAGTCCATCTGCGTTGCTGTCCATAGTCAAGGCGACGCTCTCGCTCCCGCTGGTTGCGCTTCGGTCGTGCGATGAGCGTAGGGTCAGTGATTGGCTTGTCGCACACAGTGAAGTTGTGAGCGCTGTCGCACCCAGCGTTCCAGCACGGTCCTCGTCCGCCTCCGGGTGCGCCTCCATCGCCGCGTCCACCGCCATGACCACCACGGACACCTCGGCCTGCGCCTCGGCCGCCTCCACGGCCGCCACGGCCTGCAGCGGCGTCGTTGACGTACATGGTCGAGCCGAACTTGTTGGCACACTCTCGGTAGTTGGCGCCGTGAAAGATGTGACGTCCACGCGCCTTCGTGCAAGCCTCGCACAACGGGCGGATCTGATGGGTGTCCTTCACGACGACAAGTTGTGCTCGCACACGACATCCGTTGACCATGGTCCATGTGAGGACCGGTTCTTGAGTGCTGGTGCTGTGCTGCCGTAGTCCCCCACCAGCTGCCGGCACCGATGCTCCAGTCAGTTCTGCGAAGTGGTGGGCAGCCGTCAAGGCCTCCGCCATTCGAACCTCATCCTTCCTCACGATGTCCTCATAGAGCTCCACCTCCGCAGCTATCTCGTCCAAGCGGTCCTCATGAGGCTGACGTAGAACAGCGACGTCCTTTTGCGGATGGAAGTCAGCATCGAGGGACTGCTTGAGCCCCGGAATAGAGCGCCACACAGAGGTCATGACGTCGCCAGGTGAGGTCTGGTAGATGTGCATTGAGCTCGCCAAGAGTCATCGCCAAGCTGGCATGGGTCTCACGGAAGCCCTCACGGGTGTAGGCGTCGTACCTAGTGCGCATCTTCGGCGCCTCGTTGAACTTGGTATCAAAGAGCTCCACGTAGCGTCGATAACGAAACTCGTGAAAGGCGTCCGCATCCTCGCGCGATGACACACACTCTAATGCGTCCGGGTGCACGGTCGAAGCGGAGAGTTTGTTGTTGATAGCGTTGAGTGTCATTCTGCCATTGATCGATGACGGGCATGGTGACGGCGTTGATCTCGACGTACTCTTGAAGAAGTCCGCCGGGCTGAGCATATCCCTCACATATCAGCTCACTGTGTGATGAGGTTGATGATTGCAATGTCGTTGTCCATGTCGACCGGCTCCTCCAGCAGCGCGCGAACCTGGTCCGGCGCCACATGATCACGGCCAAACAAAAGAAAGTACGGGCTGTAGCCGGTCGTTGCTTGCTTGCTGACGCGATAGCCAAACGATGACTGGCATCCACGAGTGCCAAGAGGCAGTGCCGAGGGTTGGCACAACTTTCCGAAGTGCCACCTTCAAGACTTGAACGATGCGCTCGGTCATGCCATTGGCTTGGGGATGCCCCGGCGGAATGTCCACGGGCTGAATGCCATGGCGCTACAACTGCTCGCGGAACGCGACTTGATATTCAGTGCTGTGACGACCTCTACGGGTGCTCCATAACGGGCCAACACGCGCTCGTGGAACGCCTTGGCAGTCGAAGACGCCTCGAGGTTCTTAGGCAGGTGGTCCTATGTACGCGTCCCGGCCCCTAAGTCTTTGTCTAAGAGTATGTTAGGCGATCGTTTCGAAAGCCAAAGAGTGGTAAGTTGTTCCTAAGTGGTCTTAGTCCTGAACGCCCACATCCCAATACCCCCAGTTAGACGTTGACCTCGAGGCGTCTACGACTGCCAAGGCGTTCCATGAGCGCGTGTTGGCCCGTTATGGAGCACCGGTTGTGGTCGTCACAGACAATTGCATTGAGTATCAAGGCGCGTTCCGCGAGCAGTTGTAGCGGCATGGCATTCAGCCCGTGGACATTCCGCCGGGGCATCCCCAAGCCAATGGCATGACCGAGCGCATCGTTCAAGTCTTGAAGGTGGCACTTCGGAAAGTTGTGCCAACCCTCGGCACTGCCTCTTGGCACTCGTGGATGCCAGTCATCGTTTGGCTATCGCGTCAGCAAGCAAGCAACGACCGGCTACAGCCCGTACTTTCTTTTGTTTGGCCGTGATCATGTGGCGCCGGACCAGGTTCGCGCGCTGCTGGAGGAGCCGGTCGACATGGACAACGACATTGCAATCATCAACCTCATTACACAGTGAGCCGATATTCTGAGGGCTGCCATGCCTAAGGCATTCGAGAGGGCGCTGCAAGCTCAACAACGGGATGTGGTGCGCTACCACAAGGTCCGGCGTGGCGATGTGCAACCTCGGCGCCACCGCTTCGAGACCGGCAGCTATGTCTATGTGGCGCAGCCCCCGCTCAACACCATGGACGTCCGTACCGCCTGCACCATCCTGCGTGTTGTGGAGATCTTGGAGTCCGGATGGCTGCGTTTATTGTCCGGATCCGATGGCAACGAGATTCATCAGGTGCACATGGACAACTGCGCGCCGTGCCACTTGTCCAACCTTGTGCCGGCACGGTACGGCCGCGCGGCATGCCAGCATGCAAAGGTTGTGGCAGCGACAACATTGCAGCCCCACGACTCATTTGCGACAAGTGCCAAGCCATGTGGCATGTGGCGTGCGCCAAGGCAGAGTTACATCCTGACGAGGAGTGGCTATGCCCGGACTTCGCGCCGCCGCTACGCCGCTGACGCCGCAGCATGATATGCTGCCTCCAGACAAGCCATCTTCAAATCATCAGCCAACATCATCTTTTCTTCATGTCGTCGGCCGCGCACTTCCGTCTTGGACTCAACACCCGTGGCGTTGAGTGGGGGGAGTATGCATCAGTGCGGCGCCGACAGTTTACCATCACCATCCCATTTCTCGTTTTCCTACGACAAAACCAATAATAACATATTATGATACGAATTCAAATCGTTTTGCCCCGGCCGTACATATATTGCAAATTATCTCGTCAATACTAGCTAATCTACTGATAGGGGCTATTCAATACTATCCTCCACACATCTGGACCATATTCGGCTAAGCCACGTAGGACACCCTAATCGGCGGCAGGGAACAATATCTCTACGGATTCCGACCATTCAGAGGTAGTCAGTCCTGATACATCGCCTTCTGCAGCCCAGGTATTGTAAACATATTCAGAGGTACTGTAGTAAGTCCTTTAGCCGGGCCCCAGACTTAGAACTCGTATTTTTAAGGGGACTTCAGGTAAGGGGTAGTGGGATACTCAGGCCATTTCCGGGAGGTATTCAGGCTGATCTGAATTCAGCTGAAGTTGGTACTTCAGGCTGAAGTACCCTGAACTGCAGGCCCTTCAGGGCAGCCCTGGTAGATAATGATTACATGTGCTGGCGGTAGATAATGGTAGTGAAGATTACTTCGAGTACTGGTGTGGGTTACAAGGCCAGCAGTAACAAATTGTAAGGGGATGATAATACCCTGAGTAAAACCTAGCAATCTTGATGTACTGGTGACCTAGGTACATAGAATATTCTGGATACTGCTAATGCGGCTACTGATGACATCAGCTGCCGCTCGGTATTTTCATATATAGTCACCTCCGCAGCACACCACCTGTAATTCAGTTCTCACAATCTCTCAACCAACCAGACTTCTTACGACTCCGAACACCAGTTCTTTCGTAGCGAGACCCTATTCTCAACAGGCGTCCCGTCACATTTGGTGCTTCTACCCTCAACGTTCGCTGTACTCGCAGTTCTTTCTTTTCGCGCGCCGCCTTTATACGGGTGGAGCTTGCGATTACGGCCCGACTGGCCAAGAACCCTGTAGTTTTTCTTGACACAGCACATATCGAATCGGTTTGCCACTGTGGCTTCATAACGCTGCATTTTTGGCACCACTCCGCACATTTGTTAGCTTCATAAGGCTGTGCACCATCATACCTATCAGTTCTGCGCACTCGGGCTGTTGTTCAGACCCCGTAGTTCGCACATTACCGCCCGATTAGGTCTCTTACGACCTTGGCGAGTTGAGTCGGCAGTTCCGACATAACTCGGCGACACTTCTCGACCGCAGTACTTCGTCGACTTGTTTTCACCGCCACGTACAGGTAAGACACTACCTTCCCATTTCACATTTGCCTTCCCTGTCGACTCGTGACCGAGCGTCGCTCTTAGAATGGCGTCGCCGGCCCTCCGTTCGTCTAATTCTGTCTTTAAAAAAAAAAAAAAAAAAAAAAAAAAGAGAGAGAGAATATACCTGGTCGAACCCTGTCCAACACTGCGACTAACATATCGCAGTAGTCTATGCCTGAGTTTATTACTCTGTTGGTAGTCCGAGAGGTATCTCTGGACGATCTTTACTCGCCGTTTACGAACGACCCTGAGATTGTCGTCGTTCAACTTGAGTTTATAGACGGCGTTATTTATTACTGGCTCCCGTACTATCGACAGTTGCCAGACGAAAATATTCTCGAAAATTTTATTCACAAGTTATGTTGGGACTCTTAAAATATTTATATTTTTGAGGAGCAGTTCATACACATGTTCTCCTCACAGTTTGTGTCATCACAAAGACCCAAGGATGGTTTCCTCTTTGTTGGGTCTTTTGAGATGCATGTTGCTCTCAAAATAGCAACTTTCATTGCTTGTTGCTCCTGTTGAGCCAAACATTAATTCTGCCGATGCGTGATACCTGTTTACAGGACGTTGTTCGTCTTACCATGGCTAAGCACGGCCCCTCAAAAAATAAAAAGAGTAAGGCTCGTGCTGCTGAAGCAGCGCGCCAGGCCCTCACAAGGCCTTCCACTCGTATTCTCTCAGACTCGCCGTCGTCTGATAAGCGGCGCGAACCTTCACCAACGCGGCGCAGACGCCCTTTACCTCTCTCTCAGCCATCACAACCGGATGTTCCGGATGCCCATTTGGCAGAGGAGGATCAGCTACCTTCTAATGATGTTGGCTATGCAGTGGAGGGTTTACTTGATAATGAGGATTCACAACCCTCGCAGACCAATCCTCGTTTCCGTCGAGAGGAGAAGTCGGATGCTGAGTCGAATCCCTCCACAAGTGAGGTAACTGAATCCTATGATCTAGATGCCGAGCATGATACTGCTCGTGGCGAACATCAATCTGCTCGTGTCGAGCATGTTGATCGCGCTCCTGTTGAGCGCCGTTCTGCTCCTGTTGAGCATCCATCTACGCGACCACCTGCTCGTGTTGAGCGTGGAAAAGGTAGTAGGCCAGCTCTTGCTGCCTACTCGCGCGTTGATAAGTCCTTGCAGTTGGGCTTGACAATAGACGACTGCACTGATGGATTCTTGGCGCTTCCTGGATACTTTGTGGTTACTCCGTTCTCTCATCCTCACTTGTTTGAGGCTCTGCATCTTGTTGATGGCGAGAGATCATGGGGGTCTGTTCTCCAAGTTGGGCATAATGCCTTAACGGAGTACAACACTTTTGTTCGCAACGATCTTCGGTTGCGTTCGGATTCACACATGACATATCATGCAGCGCCATTTGATGCCAGGGGTCGGGATGCGGCTCTTGAGCATGTTATCGCTGCTATTTGCCCACTTGACATGAGATTGGGTGACATTCCCTTCACAGGAGCATTTTATGAGCAACTACCGCTTTTCCTGTTGATGCGGTTCGCTAATATTGTGCTTGATGACAAATGGGACCCTTCTTCATACTATTCTGACACTATTATCAAAAGGCTTATACTCTTTGATAAAGAATGGCAGTCCCGTCATCATCATGATAAGCCACAAGCTCCTCCAGTTCGGGGTGTGTTTCCGGGTGACTTTGATGTTCAAGCCATCCGTGACCTTTTGGCCAGGAGGGCGCAGTTCACCCATCCTTTCAACAAGACCTTGCAGTCCGGGTTGGATGCAGGTGTCCCAGAGGTTCTTAAACCTTGGCTACCAGTCGCTTCTTCTGCTCCTGTTGATACCATGTTGGTAGAGCCTTCCAGCTCTGTTCAACGGGGTAAGCGGCCTGTGCCAATGGACACCGATGAGGAGCAATTCCCTCCTCAAAAGAGGGCTTCTCCGGTGCGTCCTTCTCTCTCAATAAAAATACCCCTACTTACTGGCAAGGATCTGTTGCATTCTGATCCAACTAAACCACTCCAACTTACGCATATCATGCACTTCCTGGATGTGGTCAAGTCCTCTATAAAGGGCTTTGAGTATGATCAGATGGCTGAAACATATATTACTAACTCTATAAATAAACAATCTAAATATTATATTCGGGTTCAAGATATGTTTGCTCGGTTTGGTTCCAACAAGCCTACTGCGTTCAGTAACTTTGGTGATATGTCTAAACATCTCATCACATGCTTGTTGCATGAGAGAACCTTTTGTTCTCTCAATGACGTACCTCAGACCATGGACTATGCCCTAAATGAGCTTCAGCTCAAGTTCTGCCCGGATTTATTTACATACTATCGTTGGCTCCAGTTGTTGTGGGGGTTCAGTAACAGACAAAGCACTGTTAATGCTTTTCTGGACCACCTCAAACTTAAATTGAGCAAAGATCAGCCCCTTTATCTCAAGTTTCACGAGGCTCTGAAAATGGCCATGGGTCCCCTGAACACACCGTTGACATTTGACAACCTGTCCGGTGTTATGGAGGACCTGAATCGTTATTATATTCTCACACAGGGATCTCGGTCTCTCGCCGGGCCTTCCCGCCAGCACTCCTTCACAAAGGGGCGACCGGATACAAACCCGGGCCGAGGCCAACGCAGTAGTTCTGCCGGCCGAGGCAAGGGCAGTTACAATCCAACTCTTCCCAAGAGACTGGATGGCCCCCGGAAGCCTAAGGGTGGCAAAGGGGATGGCAAACCTCTCCTTCAACCTGTTGCTGCCAAGGATAAACCTTGGGCCACCCCTTGGGGACTGCTTGTTTGTTCATATTGCAAAGGCTTGGGTCACAACCATCAAGCCTGCAAACTCAAGCAAGATCCCCGTGCCAAGGACAAGTTCTTGTCCGAGTTTAATAAACAACGTCGTGAGTGGTGTGACAAAAACCCTGACGATGATTGGGACGTGAAAGCGGCCCAAACTTGGAATAGAATTATGACCAGTACTAGAGTCCCAATAGCTTACCGACCTTTCGAGAATAGGGAGAAGAAAATCTCCAAGAAGCATTAAAGCTTCTGACTGTTGGGCTCATAACCCTAACTGTTGGCTCAATCAATGTTAAGCCAACACACTGTTTCGTTAAGGCATAGTAGTTGGACATGTAAGCCCTTGTGTCTGCAATCATTTCTCTCCCCGCATGCATGAACTCGGTGATAGGGATGCATGTTGGTGTGAGCAACCTTTAACTATCGGTGATTTGGATTGTGCTCAGCCAGTTGAATCCCCTGGGGGACGCCCTAGGTGCGGGTCCTGGTCTTGACTGCCCCTGCCATTTTGACAGGTTCGCCAATAGTTAAAGAGACTCTTGACATCGCCTGGCCAGCAACAACATCATGCCACCAAAAACCGGCAATTGTTGATGATGTTGGGCCTGTGCGCTTGAAACGCAAGGCCGGTGATGACCCTCAGGTCATTCACCATTATTTAGATGACAACAAACGCAGACGCCGCCGGCATCATCACCCTCACAAATCTGTTGAGCCGCCGGCTAAAGAGGCTGTTGAACCAATACCTGAACCGAAACCAATTTTCGAGCTACAGCCTCCTGTGACGGTTGATAAAAATTCACAAACTCAGTCCTCTAAATGTTGACGAGGCTGTTCAAACCGTCACTGACTTTATCGAAGCTTATCAGGCCAGTATGGATAGGGCTTGCCAAGCAAATCCTGAGGATGATACTCCAATGCCTGATGCCGATAACTATCCGTTATTTTGACCAGGAAGAAGTGGGATAAAATAAATGCCTTATACGGTCCCTTTACTATGGACGGAGCGGCAACCGCTGCATCGTCCAAAGTCCCATCTTGTTTCTGTTCTCCCACTAACTCTTTCTTGACGCTGACCTGTCTGATCACCACATCTGGCTGAACCTCCGTTTGAGAAAATCCCAGAGTTCATTTCTAGTTTTGAGTTCAAGAGGCAGCGCAACCCTTTTAATGTTTCTGCAGTTATTGCCATACCTCGTTGGAAGACTAATAAGTCTATCCGTCATATTTTGAGCTCTTACAAGAGACTCGACACTTACCCTAAAGGCACATACCTTTATACTATAACTGACACTGAGGACTCTACTAAACAAGTACCTATGGGTCCTATACCCTTTCCAGTCGATCTTTATCTTGCCGACCATACGGTTGAGGATCGCTTGTTGCAGACTCAACCACAGGATTCACAAAATCCGGTCGAAGCGCGTTTCACAAATATCAATACTGAGGTTTTCCCTTTTACGGCCCAAACTGTTCATTACCGATCTACTCACCGCCGAGGCTCAAGTTACCTCTGGTGAGACTCTGCTCCCTCAGGATTTTACTACTTTGGTTGATAGCGGAGCGGGCCTTAACTTTGTATCATGGATATTGTTCAAAACTACCATTTGCCGACTTCCAGGCTGCCCCGAACTCTCAAAATTTTATTGCAGATGGCACTACTTCTCGTATTGCCAAATACTCTGTTTCCCTCACATTGACATTTACGGGGGGATATCAAACTAAAGCAGAGTTTGTTTGTCTGTCAACAAATCACCAATTTCAATTGGTGTTGGGCATGCCTTGGTTGCGGGATAACAATCCCGATATTGACTGGACTACAGGTCATATCACTGACCGCCATACCAAAACCCCGTTATTCATTACTTCTGTTATGCCGCGACCTGCTTCTGTTAAGCCGGTCTCCGCTAATAAAATGGCCAGAGCCATGCGCGAGACTGTTTTAGGCCATCGGAGGGAAGTTGATACTACTTACCTCTTGGCCACTTTTTTCTGAAAACTTTGTCCCTACCACTAACAAGAAAGAAACTGACGACCTTGTCATTGATACTGACTTTGGTCTTGAATACAGTAAAAGGTCAAGGCATTATTGACAAAATATGGGCATGACAAAGCCACTCTTACTGAGTTACCACCTAGTAGAGGAAAGTTTGATCATCACATAGACCTCTTTGATGATGCCCAACCACCTAAGGGCCACATCTATCGGTTGTCTCCAGCTGAGTTAAAAGAGTTGAAGAGACAACTTGATCAATACCTTGAGAAGTCGTGGATCAGGCCTAGCTATTCTCCTTTTGCTGCGCCTGTTCTGTTTGCCCGCAAGGCTGATGGCTCTCTCCGAATGTGTATTGACTACAGAGGCCTCAACCGTATCACCCGGGGCACTCAGTACCCGTTGCCTCGCATTGACACCATCCTTGACATCATCTCCTCTGCTAGTTGTTGGACATGTTTGGACCTTTCTAAGGCCTATCATCAGGTCCGTATCCGTGAAGAGGATGTATATAAAACCTCTTTCATTACTCAATTGGGGCAGTTTGAGATGAGAGTTCTCCCTTTTGGCTTGAAGACTGCCCCTGGAGCCTTTCAGGCTTATATTAATGCAGTTTTTGATGGCACGGCTGATGAACTTGGACAAGATACCAATATACTTAACGACTTTGTCCTATGCTACTTAGATGATATTATCATCTTCAGCCGGAACCCGGAGGACCACCTCCGCCATCTTGAGCAAGTGTTGTCACGCCTTGCCAAACACCACTTATACTTATCACCTAAAAAGTGCCACTGGGCTAAATCACACGTTATCTTTTTGGGACACTATATTACCAAATCCGGAGTTTTACCAAACCCGGAGAAAGTTAAGGCTGTTACAGATTGGCCGGTGCCCCGCAATATTACTGATGTTCGTGCATTTCTGGGTTTTGCCGGCTTTTACCGTAAGTTTATACCAGATTTTGCCAGCATTGCCAAACCCTTGTTTGATCTTACCAAATTAGATACTATTAAAGCATGGACATCTATACATCAACAAGCCTTTCAAACTATTAAATACAAGCTGACACACGCTCCGGTGCTTATGGCCCCTGTTACGGGTCCTCAAGCTGAGTTTACCGTAGCCACTGATGCAAGTGGTTTTGCGGTAGGGGCTGTCCTGCTTCAGGTCGATCCAAAGACAAAACAGTTGCGTCCCATTGCCTACTTGGCGAAGGCGCTCAAAGGTGCTCAGCTCCATTATTCCACTTATGATACTGAGTTCTTGGGGGTTGTCATTGCCCTACAGCACTGGCGTCATTTCCTGGAAGGCTGTGCACATTTTTATGTCGTTACTGATCATACTACACTTAGGCATCTGCCCACTCAACAAGTTGTGGGTAGAAGACATGCCGGTTGGATGCAAGTCATCTCTGCTTTTACGCGGAATATGACTATCCTTTACAAAAAGGGAGAGCAGAATATGGCTGATGCACTCAGTCGTCGTCCCGACTTGAAACAGTCATTGGACACATTCTATCATCAATCCTTTGAGGAAGATCTTGAACACCTCACGGATTGGCTCGCCCTTACCACTGTCTCTATTCAGATGGACAATGACTTTATCCAACAGTTGCAACGGGCTTATGTGTGCGATCCAAAATTTATGGCTCCACGCTGCCCACCTGCTGTCTCTCTCTTGGCTACTGATGACATCAGCTGCCGCTCGGTATTTTCATATATAGTCACCTCCGCAGCACACCACCTGTAATTCAGTTCTCACAATCTCTCAACCAACCAGACTTCTTACGACTCCGAACACCAGTTCTTTCGTAGCGAGACCCTATTCTCAACAGGCGTCCCGTCCTGCCCACCTGCTGTCTCTCTTGACCAAATTTCCAACTTGTACATGTTGGGTGATAAAATATATGTTCCCAATGATGCCAATCTGAAAAGGAGGATCGTGGCTGAATGCCATGACACCCCCACAGCTGGTCATCTTGGTGTTGAGCGCACAGAGATGCTTGTCAAGAGAAACTTTTTTTGGCCACATATGCATAAGACTATCAAGTCTCATATCAAGGATTGCAAGGTTTGCAAACTCACAAAACAACACAATCAAGCACCCGCTGCAGCCTTGCACCCATTGCCTACTCCATGTAGGCCTTGGGAATATTTCAGCCTTGATTTTATTACCAACTTACCTGTGGTCGATGGTTATGACAGCATTGCCACTTTTGTGGACCTCTTCTCAAAGCAGGCCCATTTTGTACCTTGTACTAAATCTATAACTGCCAAACAGCTTGCTCACCTGTATATTACCAATATTTACAAACTTCATGGCCTTAGTGTTTGTATGGTGGGTGACAGAGATACCAAATACACCTCTGAATATTTTCAAGAGCTTTTTGCTGAGTTGGGTACTTCCCTTAACCTCAGCACAGCTTACCACCCACAGACTGATGGCCAAACAGAAATACTTAATAAAATCATAGAGCAGCTATTACGAGCCTTCTGTTATAATAACCAAACTGAATGGCTCCATTACTTACCGTTGGCAGAGTTCAATTATAATAACTCGGAGTCATCTTCAACCAAACACACTCCGTTTCAAGCGGTGCATGGGTTTCACCCCCGCACCCCGTTGGACATGGTCCACCCGTTTACTCACATTAGGCAGCCTTCTCTCGACCTTATCTCCGATCTACAAAACATTCATAACCTGGTTCATGAGAATATTAAAATAGCTAAAGAATATCAAAAACACTACTACGCTGCCTCACATACAAATCCTACTACCTTTGAACCGGGTGATAAGATCATGATCCGGACCGACGACCTTCTCATAAGAGGGCAGCCCTGTCCAAAGTTACGACAAAAATATGTCGGTCCATATAAGATCATTGAAATGATCAACCCTCAGGCATATCGTGTTGACCTGCCTCCACAGTTGGAGTGCCACCCAGTGTTCCACATTTCCAAATTACGAAAATGGGACACATCAACATGTCAATCGGATCTACCAGATCCTTTGATTGGCAGAGAAGTCACACGAACAGATGACCCTGTTATAGCCCAAGTTTTGGATTGCAAAGTTGCAATCTATCCACGGCTATATGCCTCTGGTTCCACCTTGCTTTTCAAAGTAAGGTACCATAACTTTTCGGAAGCTGCGGATGACTGGGTTCCGTATGTTTCGGTGCAATATGCTAATATTATTCAACAATACATGTTGACACCGAAGTTCAAAGTCCTCTTAATGACTGAGAACTATGTTAGGAACCAACACAAGTTTCCATCCCGTTTTCCGCCAACTCCAACTTGATCAGCAGTTGCT
This sequence comes from Tetraselmis striata, assembly GCA_006384855.1. Taxonomy (NCBI): domain Eukaryota; kingdom Viridiplantae; phylum Chlorophyta; class Chlorodendrophyceae; order Chlorodendrales; family Chlorodendraceae; genus Tetraselmis; species Tetraselmis striata. Next base: position 15,896 of record VCJN01000467.1, read on the forward strand.
GCGCCATGTTTTCTGGCAACGTTGCAGCTTTTCTTTACATGTCACACCACCAGCTGATATTTTGGCGCGGGGAGGAATGTAAGGGGATGATAATACCCTGAGTAAAACCTAGCAATCTTGATGTACTGGTGACCTAGGTACATAGAATATTCTGGATACTGCTAATGCGGCTACTGATGACATCAGCTGCCGCTCGGTATTTTCATATATAGTCACCTCCGCAGCACACCACCTGTAATTCAGTTCTCACAATCTCTCAACCAACCAGACTTCTTACGACTCCGAACACCAGTTCTTTCGTAGCGAGACCCTATTCTCAACAGGCGTCCCGTCACACAAATCGACCCCTAAGGGCGTACCTTTATACCAAAAAGATCGACAAACGCCGCTACTTTAAGGTTCATTTCATACCACGGTTCGCGTGCCGCCCTAGCCGCGTGCCGCCCTAATACTCGTACCGGAGCGCGCCACGTCGACCGGGCCGCGGGGGCCATCATGAAAATTCGCGCACGCCCCCGACACCAAGGCGGCACGCGTGTACGGGGCATTTTTTTTCGAAATGCCCCGTACACGCGTGCCGCCTTGCTACCCTGAATTTTGAGAGCGTCTATATGTTCTGGGGCGAGATATATCATTTACCGCTGCCGGAGCGGGCAATTGCTCTCAACCCGCACTTGCTCGCTCCACCCTCAGGGTGTTCCCGTTCACCGTTTGCAAAGGACGGCGGGGAGGCGGCCAACCGTCCTCCCATGATGCCTACGTCGCGTTCAGACCGGGCCGCTGCCCGCGAGGTGAGGCGGTCACCCGCCATCCCGCGCGCTCGGGCATCTGGCGCAGCTGATCGCTCCTCAGTAGACCGTCTGGACGCACGCTTAGGGCTCAGCACAGACAGCCGTATGCAGCGTATCGAGGAGGCAGACCCTCAATTTGAGTGTGAGTCCGGAGGGCGCGATGGCGAGGACGAAGTTCAACACAGCGATGGGCTGCGCGACTGCTACGTCACGGGCTGCAAAGTCGGGACGCTTTTCGACTCCACCCGGTCGCACCACCGCTGTCGCCAGTGCCAGAAGCACTTTCACGCCCTTTGCGCATACTCCATCAACACCTCCGACGATCCGAACTATTGTGGCTGTCAGCAGGCGCCCCTTATCGGCGGGGTCTAGGCCCAGGAGCCAAACAGCGCGACAGCAGGGAGGTGGAGAGGCGGGCTGCGGGCGCGGGGGACATATGCACCACGTTTCCGCCGCTGCGCGTATGTATGAAATGCTGTTTTTTGCGGCGGCACGCGTGCGCTTATTCGCCCAATGCCACTGGCTACGTGGCAGCACGATATCGCGTATCGTTAGGGCGGCACGCGGCTAGGGCGGCACGCGGACCGGGGTATGAAACCGACCTAAGGCCGCATCCCAGTAGTACCCCGCGCGTCCCGGTAAGGAATATGCATTGTGGGAGTATCTCATACTGGTGTGAACTACACAAGGGGCAGTAACAAATCCGCCTACTGCTAAAATCAGGTACGAGTATTGGTGCCCGTAGTACTAAAAGATCAACACAGCAGCAAGCCGCCTAAATAAACGCGGCCTGCATCTCGTACTGGTGTGAATATTACAAAAGGCCAGTAACAAATCCATCGATAAAAGCAGCGGTATCCACCGCGCAATTGCTGTGGTGGACGTTTTCTATTGCCTTTTCGGTTGGTTTCCTGATCGCCATTCGCAGGTAGCTCACGTAGCGACTAACTGTTAAAAGCAGCAGTAATAAAAGATCAACGCAGCAAGCCGCCTGCGAGCGGCCCGCACCCCATACGCTACCATCTGTGTGGTTAGTATCAGTACCAGGTACTGGTACGCGGGTAGTTTATAAATGAACTTGATCGGCGCCAGTCGCTACTCGTACAGGAATAATACCTGCCTGCCACATACAGATAACAAACATCGTAAAAATTATCAGTGTAAAAATCATGTCTCGAGCCATGCTCGAGCTATTTTCTACCTGGCACGACAGACGATGAAGCAATCCTTAGTCGCTATATGCCCGTACCTGTATATGGAGATATGCGAACCTATCCACCGCGCGACCAGTAGTCGCTACGGGTGGTACGGTGTTTGTAGTCGCTAACTATGAACGAACAGCATCAGTGCCAGCTAGCGAAAGACCAGCATACTAATCATGAATCCTTATTATCACTGGAATCATCAGCACCTCTGCAGGAATACAGACAGAATCCGTATACTCTCCAACCAGGCCCAGTGTCGCTCCCCTCGCCTGCTGTAACGTCAGTGACCCACTGCGCGTGGCTTCTCAGACCTCCGACTGTTTTACAGCAAAACCAAGTGACTCCCGAATTAGCAGGCCTCAGCGTTGCCGACCTGGTTGCTGGTCGCTCCTCTGACTATGGCTACGGCGTACGACGAATGCGCGACCACAAATCATGATGCTATCAATGAAACTTTGAGCAGGCTTCCGAACGGGAAACGGCATAGGGAGGCATCTTTCGCGGGAGAGCGGCCGTGCAAACAAGCTTGCACCACTTACCAGTTCCCGGAGGACAGCTTCTGTACTCGACACTCCCCTGTTGCGGTAAACTGTTCCCCCGAGACAATACCCCTGGGGCGTTATCTATCTCTAGAACGTGAGCCAGCAGCGGCGCGGCTTGCCGACCACTATCCCGGAATCACCCACGGGAGGTGCACACCTGTCAGCGCTGGGCAGACGACTCGGTGTTTCGGTGCTCTCGACAGCGGCACAAGTTACAACAGCACCTGTATCGCCCACTTCGATGAGCTGTACGCTCCCTCGCAGTGGTGCGACACGGTTACAAACAAGTCAACAAATTTCTACTGCCCTGGCCAGCGCGTTCCGGACAGGAGTTTTTCGGAACAGCCAGCCTACCAGCCCGCAACTTCCCGTCGAAGCAGGTGGCACGAAACAGGTGGTGGAGTAAGCGACCAGTCCCCACACGCCGCTGCTGTAGCCCAGGCTGTCGAACTTTGGCAAAGGCTTTTGTGTCTCCACGCAGCCGAAATAACTTCTCTGACCCTTCACATATGGCGACGCATCGAGAGTCGAGCCTTGTCTCAAAGCGTATTTCCCATGGAGGCGCTTGCCGCCGGCTGCTTCTGGGTGGCACTGAAGCTTTTCCTGTATCGACCCATGCTACCAAGAGCCAGCAAGCTGAGGCGAGTCCTCCAGCTGCCTGCGGTCAATTTCCAGAAAGCAGAGCTTGCTATCATGAACTGGGTGGACTGGTCGCCACTTCGAAACGACTGACCAGCTGACATAGACCCGTGCCCAAAATCCTCGAGCGAGGATCCTGCCAGCACAGCCTTGCTGTGGGGGTACCCTTATTGTCTCGTCGTTTTTTTGGCTTCCTGCCGAGGGTCCAGTCTGCACGTTTCTATGACCACTTCTATTACGTATCCTTCTCGCCTGTCCGGGCCCATAGAATAAGTAAACGTTCAAAACAATAAGGAAACGCTATACCGACTTCCCTACTTGTAATTTTGCCGCCGCTTTCGACCCAATCTCGTTCACAACACGTCGATGCACGGAGCACACATCGCATGATGGTCTGCAAGGCGTGCGATCATACACCCATTAAAAGAATCGCATTCATCTATCCGGCCAATATAATACATGCATGTGATGCTACGACAACAAACAATTTTACACACGCATGTGCGCTTTCGGCAAGCATCAAGTGCGCATATTTTGTATTGCAATACAGCAATGAGGTTCCAGGCAAACTCCCAGTGGCCGAACTGGCCGTGCACCTCTGGCAGCCTTACTTGCAGCCGGCGGTAATTTCAAGGAGTCTACCCTGCCAGCCTGTAGCTTGTCGCCTTGTCTATTTCCTCCTGCACTTTATTCCATGGCCTCAGCGTCCACCACAGTGCTTACATTACTGCAATGGTCTGTTGCATCGCTCTTCAGTTTCCGGCACAGCGATTCCAAGGCAGCTTTCTGAACGCCACAGCAGGAAGGGCCGTCAACAGCGCTTCATTGAACATTGAAGGACATTTAAACCACTGCGAAACATCATCACGACGTGCCGCAGATGAATGCGCACCTGCCGCTTCAATTGCTCGGCTTCGTTGGCTTTCTCTAGAAGCGCAGAAGCCACCTCATCATATTTTGTTTTCACACTCGCACGCTCCTTCTCAGACGCTCGCAGTTTTTTGTCAAGACTCTTCACCAGCTTGGTTTGCGAATCTGCATCTGCCTTGAGTTTACTGAACACCTGTCATACGGTGCAGGCAGCAATCTGAGTCACGGACACACATTTAGGAAACAGATGGAACACGCATGCACATGTCATATTGGCATATATTCCAATGCGACACAGTCGGCACATGTTTATTCAGGGTGCCGTACCTCATTGCTCTTTGTCAGTGTCCCCTGAAACTCCTCAAACTTGGATCCATAGCTATCTAGCTGTGACTTCAGCTCGTTTTCTGTGGCCTTCATCAATTGAATCTGCTGCAAAAACTCTGAGGCCTTCTCCTCCAGCGCTTTGCTTACCTGAGAATCACCATAGGGGACATTGGCATCAAACAGCCGCATAGCGCAGCAGCAATGACAGATCACGTGTCAGCCCTGGGCTCAACCTGTTGCTCCTGCTTGAGCTTTGCTTCCGCAAGTTGGTTTTCCAGATCTTTGGCATGCAGCTGCTGCTCAGCATGCTTCTGAGTCAAGTCAAACTGGCCCAGCAATCCTTTCAGCTTGTGCCTGCAGGGAGAGGCAGGGGATGCAACAGGGGAGGAGTGTCATAACCTTTGCGGCAATTTACAAGACTACAGAAAGCGAGCGCCCTACTGATTGCGCGCATCCCATACCTGAGGTCGTCATTCTCCTCGGCAAGCTTCTCCCGCTCCACGGTGTGCTCATCCAGCCTGGCTGAGATGCCCTATTCATATGGAAAACCGGTATGCTTGTCAGTGAGCTAGACACAGAAGAACATAGCAGCACCTTCACACAGCCACGGCAATCCGCACCTTCACACTCTCATCAAACTTGGCAGCCATTGCTTGGCGGCGTGCCTCCTCCAGCCGCGCCACCTCTTTGCTTTGATCAGCCACTTGCTTGTTCTGCTTCTGAAGCTCTCTGCACAGTTCCTGAAGCTTCCCTTGCACAACCTCGCCCTTCTGTACCTCTTGCCTGGCTGCAGGTGGTAGATGGCCACGGTGTTGGCGAACGCAGGCACCGATACGCCAGCCGGTACAGCATCCTGGAAGCCCACAGACAAAATACTGGCGAGACCTGGGGTGCGTACCATGGCTGACCTCACTCTTGAGACTCTCGATTCGCTTTCCAGCTTTTGCTTCCTCCACTTGATGCCGGAAGTTCTCCTTGATCTATGCCAAAGTTTGATACATGTTACACCTATGCAGGCATCCAGCGCGCGACCGTTGGGCCGCCGCACTCACTTTCGGTGGCTGTTTGAAGCTGAAAATGCTCTGCATGCACGGATGTTGAAATCCAGCATGCGCCTACCTCCTGGACACATTTCTCCATGAGGCGCTGGAGCTTCTCCTCAGTGGTCAACGCACCGTCCGCCACTAGCTTCCTTATCTCCCTGAACTTCTTTTTCTGCGTCTTTTCTGCCTCCTTCCGCTCAGCGCCGACTGCGCTTTCATCACACTGACTCTCGATTTGCGAGATCTTGACGAGCAGGTCCCGCATGTCCACCACCTCCTGCAAGCCAGTTAGCAAGTGGGCGAGGGGGCGGAATCCAAGACAGGCACGCCAGGTTTTCACCCCCAGGGCACGCCAAGTGCGCTGAGCTGTGCTGCTGAACGCCATACATATACTGATTGCCCTGCCTTCCGACGGGCGCAGCAAGCTCCAGCAGAGTGTCCACACACACAAATAGTGAGGGATGCCTTGCCTGGTCTGACGCTGTCATCGCGGCAGAGTAAGGGTGGGAGGAGGGCGACTCCAGCGGTCAACCTCACTGCAGGTCTGGTCGCTACGCCCAAACCAGGCACGGACCAGCAGTATCAAAGGTGGCAAAATTCGATCTTTGATGGGGATGCGTCCGTGCGCGGAAGGGGTCCTGATCGTTCAGCTTGAGCCGGCTGGTCGTTTGCTGTGGCAGTGCGCCACGTTTCGAGTGATATTAGCGACTACTTGGTCGTGGGCTCGTGGCCACTAGCGACTACCGGATGCGGGCGGCGCCTATGTGGAGGCCGCGCCCGGTAGTCGTCGTCGCGAAAAAATACGCCCGTACCAGTACCAGTACCGGATATCGGTCGCAGCATGTACATAATCGCATGCGGTAGTAGATCTAGGCATCTAGCCGCGGCGCCAGTGGTTCATATTTTCCAAGTACTGTACAGCAATACCGATATAGAAAGACTGCTAGTGCCTCGTCCCAGAGCGTTGCGTGTACACAACACATGTTCCCCTACCTCTACTTGGGTTGAGCGGAGGAAAAGGAGAGCAGCGTCCGAAATCAAGTGGAATATGAGATAATAAATACCGGTCGCAATACGGTTTTATGACGGATTCTTAGGCGTCCTCCGTCCTCCGTCCGCCCGTCCGTCCGTCCGTCCTCCGTCATACGCACGCGCTTCGCGTATGAACCGTCATACGTTCGGTTTTCGCTCGTTCAATTTCACGGTACTGCTACGTGTAAGGTTCTGAATGGATGCGCGTGTATTCTAGCCAAGGCACGTCATATATCCGTCTGATATGATCTAAACTAGTTTATGGGGTTTCCATCCTTGACCTAACCGCTTTTTAGCTACAAGTGCTGCTCAGTGGTACGGGAACTAGTAACTGTTGTTGCGCCCTTGTTGGGTGCAGCACGAGTAGACATAAAAAGCAGCCACAACAGCTGAGCCTGCCATCTTCCAGTTTTCGCTGCGTTCCACGCAGCGATGTAAAAACTGTCTCGTAACCCGTTGCGAGCAAGGTCACCCCAGGTTGTTCAAGACCACACCCGGCTCGCCATCCGAGTGTGATATTCTCGTCCGTACGTCCGTGCGTTACTATGTCAGATGGAGAAGAACCCGTCGTTGAGCCGACGCTCACGTCGTTCTAAGCAGATGTGCGTGCATTGGCTACAGCTGTGGCACAATTGACGGCTCGTGATCGCGTTGTTGATGGAGAAGGGGCACATGGTTCCGGCTCAGGGCAGCGCTTCGCGGGACAGCCGACAGGCAGCGGGGGAGCCGCAGAGCGCCCCGACTTGCTAGAGCTAGCCCAGAGCGGCCGTGTCGGAGCAAAATCCGTGAGTGCCGAGGATGATTACCTCGCGGTGCCAGAGCTACTGCAGAGAGCAGAGTCTGGTTACGAGGCCGTTCGGCCGGTCAGCCGAGTGCCTGGACTTTTCCCTTTGAGCACCGACCTAACGAACGAGTACCTCAAGCAGGATGACCGGCGTCTGCCGGCCCAGGAGGAGTACTTGTGGATGTCGTGTTTCGGGGCCCACATGGCCGCCCTTTTCGTGGCGCTCGACGAGCTACTGCCCTACGTCCCTTCCACCAACCAGGACTTCACCCCCTACCTCGCAAGAGCTCGGAACCACGCCGAGGCCATCGACAAGGCGTTTCGGTTTCGTTTGGCCTTCCTGCGGAGGCTAAATGAGATCAAGCGTGTGCATGGTGACCAAGGTGTTCTGGATGTGCTGCGAGCCCAACATTTTCAGCCCTCTTCGGAGCACCTGGGTTCCGCAATCTTTGGGGACCTCATGCGAGACTACGAGCGTCGTGTCTTCGAGGCAACCATTGCCAGCAGCGCCAAGGCGACCGCTACTTCTCGAGTGGCGGCTGCAACTGCAGGTCGCGGGCGCGGGCGAGGACGTGGCGGCGGACGTGGACGTGGCCGCGAAGGTGAGCACGAGTGACGGTGTGGGGCGCCTTTCGTCGAAGCTGCAGGAGCCTTGCGAGGCCACCTTTCGGTGACCGCCGCAAGACGCACCCTTGCAGCTCAACGGCGGGATGAGCGCCCTGTGTCAGGACCTGACCCCCCCACCTTACAGACTTCATTTAGACCTTCCTCGGTGCGGCGCTTCTTACAGCTACAGCCGAGTGCGGCTCAACCATCCGCACGCCTGCACATGGCGGCTCAACCATCCGCCTTTCTTACAACCCCATCTCTGCGTTCGTCGGTTGTTACACTACGTGTTACAACCGGTTCGCAACGACCAAGTTTCGCGCGTGTACGTTACGCACGTGACAGGCGCTATGAGCGCGAAGGGCGCGCGGGGCGGCCCTCTTACCTGAACCTAGCCCCGCAAACCCGTACTGGAGCTACTGCAAACCCGTCCAGCAACTACCGGCCAACCGCCGGGAACCTAACTGCTGCTGCCGTGTACTTTGCAAACAGTAGCCGTACCGGTGGAACTCTGTCAGTAAAACGACGCACTTACGTAATTGACGAGCCCGCAGCTATCGCTCCGTGGGCTGCGTCACTGCGATCTCGACTGCAGGACGCGTTCGGCTCAGACGAGCTAGGCCAGCGGACGCTCGACCTGCTCTCCAGCTCCCTCAGCGCTCAGACCCTCAAGAGCTACGCCGGCAGGTTGTCTCAATTCGCTGAGTTCTGCCACGACTCCGAGAACATCAGCCCGCTGGAAGCGACTACTGTTACTGTTGTTCGGTACGTTGCCTGGATCGGGGAGCGAGGACACATCGCAGCTAAGTCGCTGCAGCCCTACCTGTCTGCCATCAACACCTTCTTCGAGCTGCACAACCTCGTCCCGATCGCCAAGGACAGCCTACACCTCACTTCGGCACGACGTGGGTTAATGTTGCGTCAGCGCCGACTGGACGCTGCCCCTTTACGTGTCCCTCTGCCTGCGGATGTAGCTTACCGCTTCGTCTCAAAGGCCGAGCTAATTGTGTCTGCTCCTTACCCAGAGTCCCACCTCGACTACCGAGCCCCCTTGGCCTCGGTTGTCAACTTCCTGTTCTTTGCCAGGGGCCTTACTGGCGTCTCCTGTCGAGTGCAAGATGTGCATGTCGACACCTACAACATCACCTTGCAGATCTACCGCGAGAAGGGTCGCGCTGGCCGGCGGGGACCCGACGACCTGCGCGTACTTCTCCTTCCAGCGTCCGAGCACCCTCGAGTGGCACGTCTCTTGCGCTACTTCATCGACAACGTCCAGTCTGTCCCCCTGATTACTGTTGGCCTGGCTGCCTCCAACTTCTGGGCTGTCAATGTGGCTGAGCAGTCAAAACCTTGGACTGCGGCTACGATGTCAGACTGGTTGTCCACAGCAATCAACCTAGCTAGTCAACGCTGCCCCCCCCTGCTGGCACTTCCTGGACTTCACACAGTCTACGCAAGGGCGCAGCCTCTGCAGCATACGCCATCGGAGCGCCACTGTCCCACATCCGCTACCAGGGCGGTTGGGCCACTAACTCTGATGTCGTTCTGGACTACATCGACCCCAACGTTCTTCCTTCTCCTGGCGCGTGGTTCTTCTTTGGACACATCGCCCCCCTCCGCCACTTCCAAGTCCAACAGGACTCCGCAGCGGTGGCCTTCCCAGTGCCTCCTTCATGACTTGGCGCTACCCCTTCTCCGTCAATCTACCGCTCTCTCCGTTCGCTCAAGACTGGCAAAACCAGACTCAACTTTGAAATGATCTAAACTAGTTTATGGGGTTTCCATCCTTGACCTAACCGCTTTTTAGCTACAAGTGCTGCTCAGTGGTACGGGAACTAGTAACTGTTGTTGCGCCCTTGTTGGGTGCAGCACGAGTAGACATAAAAAGCAGCCAGAACAGCTGAGCCTGCCATCTTCCAGTTTTCGCTGCGTTCCACGCAGCGCCCCCCTTGACTCCGTTTTCCCTCCACGCTTTCGCTAAACCATCCTGCCAATTTCGGCTCTTGACCGTGTAAAACAGCCTGCGCGACCTTTTTGGCAAAACCAGACTCAACTTTGAAACGCCAAAATAACGAAGTACCGCAGCGGGTTTTCACTGCTGAATCTTGCCCTTGAAAACTGGTCTGAAACTTGCCCTCTTTTATTGTTGCAGCGACTGATCCTTATACATACGGTGGTCCAAGTATCTGCTGTAAAATGATGCTGTAAAAAGGGGTCGCCGCGGTGCGGGGGCAGTCCGCCGACCCGGGGCCCGGCGTCCGTCGACGGACGGGCGACGGTCGAACGACGGCGTCCGACGTTCGGCGTCCGGTGCCGGTACAGGCGGCGGGCATGGCGATTCGCGCCGTGCCCGCCCCGTAGACCTGACGACCGGCCCGACCTGCGCGGCCTCGTGCGGGATGCGGGCCGCCTGTAGGCGGCTTGTTCTGTATTGCTGATCTTGTAGTGCTGCTTTTTGGGGCGGGGGGGGGGGGGGGGGGGGGGGGGGGGGGGGGTAATACTGCTTTTAGCGGTGGGTTGGGTACTGGCCCTTTTGTAATGCACACCAGTAGTCAGCGGCAAGCGTTTACGCGGCTTGTATATTTAATCTGCTTTACAAATTAATACGTCTCTTAAAAAATAAATTACTGACAGATCTAACGCTAAAAGCAGTATTACCCGAAAAAACACAGTATTACAAGATCAACACTACAAGCCGGCTAAAAGCGGCCCGCATCCCGCACCAGGCTCAACCCAAGAGGTAGGGGCACCTCCACAAATCCCCGGCGCGAAGCGCCGCTTAGTTGTATATATACTACAGAAAGTAGGGGCCCAATACTATATAGACAGAAATGGCATGATTACTTCCAGGGCGTCAGGGGGGGTCCACAAGCCCCCAACTAAGTTGGTCCGGGACCGGTCGGGTCGGCAATTCGGTCAGTGCAATGCGGCCACCATTCCCAACCCATTGATTTACTAGGAGACAACCTATCTAGCTCAAAAGCCGTGTGGCCGCCCGTCATGGGCCATATCAAGCCCCCGCCCCCGGCAAACTACGCCCACAAAGGGCCATGCAATTTGGTGAAATCGTGGAGTCTGTCGCAAACAACACATTCCGCATCAGGTGGGACGACGACATCCACCGAGCCGTTCCCGTTGCCACGTAGTAGCATCATAAACCTCCGTTGGCAAACGCCCCGGCAACGACAATGCCATCAAGTCCGCCCGCTGCACTCTATGCCGTGCTGAAGACAATAACGACACGGTGGCTTGGACCTCGTTCATGTGCCCGGAGTGTGACGTACCTATGTGCATCCCGAGCAGTAGGCGCAAGGGCGTCGCGTGATGGAGCCGGCCGCGCCGCCACATGACCGCCCAAGAGCCCGCGGCGTACGGGGTCCACCGCCGCGCGTACCAGGTCGCAGCCGGTCAGCCCTCCCCGTTACCAAACCCGACACTACAAAACTTTCCTTCCTGCCCGGTCGGCTACCGGCTGTTGGTTGCTCCTCCGCAGTGCCCTGTCCGGAACCGGTGGTGTGATGATGGTTCAGCGAGCTAGCAAGAGCATCTTAGAGGTCGTGGCGACAATTAGGAGCGCGACGCGATTAGAATTAGTAGTCTATAATGTAGAATACGTTAATGACGCTGACGCGACCCGTGTTGTATACTCGTGTTGTATATATGCCACACAACATATCCGGACGAAGCACTGGAAAACGGGAACGGTTGCGCGCACTTGTTGTAAACGTCAGAATTATACTAATTTTGATCACGAATATTTTATGACAAGAAAGCAAGTCATTTGCGATCTAGTCCCTGAATCGATGTCACCGTGACAGGTAGGGTCGTGCTCATGAGCGCAACTTGGTTTTTGCATTATTTACTGTTCTTGCCTTCATTCGATCTGGGATAAGACAGTCGAATCTCGACACGCGTGCCATTGCGCCATTTGACGCGGATTATTTGGCCGACTTTCTAGTCCGTAATTTATTTTTCCGCTTCATTTTTCCGCAAGAAAAACGAGTTTGTTAAGGATACTCTACTCGAGTGTTCTAGCAACTCTTCTCGCCTCGTACATGTACGGGTACTGGTAACACGGTGGCACGTGGACGGCGCCTCGTGTGGCGGATGGATTGCACTTGCTTCGGGCAGGTAAGGTCAGAATCGTTTGTACGTATTAACATGGTTTGTGCTCTTAATGTTTTCATGCCATGGCTGCGCATACACGCCTCTATGCATAGGGACATGTTGGTTCACAATAAGGATGCAATTGTATGACTTTTGTTCTAATCTTGTTTATGGGGTTTCCTCTTTTCCCTGAACCGCTTATCTAGCTACCGTGCTGCTCAGTGGTACGGGTTACTAGGCACATGTCGTTGCACCCTTTTTCGGGTGCAGCACGAGTAGACACAAAAAGCAGCCACAACAATAGACACAAAAAGCATCCATCTTCCGGTTTCGCTGCGTTACACGCAGCGATTAACTGTCTCGTAACATGTTGCGAGCAAGGTCACCCCATGTTGTTCAAGACCACATCCGGCTCACCACCCGTGTGTGATATTCGCATCCGTACGTCCGTGCGTCATCATGTCAGATGGAGAAAAACCCCTCGTGGAGCCGACGCTTGACTCGCTACAAGCAAACATGAAGGCCCAGTCTACCTTGCGGCGCGAGCTTGCAACAAAAAAATGCAATTGAAATTGAAATTTGTTACAACGTCGAGTATGCTGCATCCACTCGCTCAGACTGAGTTGCTCTTAGGGCATGCTATCTCTAACCACAGTGGGGAACACGAAGTGTTATCACAGCTCAAGCTACCGGCCATCCTCCACTGTTTCCTAGCCCCTCCTCCTTCCAGTGGGCTATAGCTAAGATTGCAGCGCCCCGCTGCTGTCCCTACCTAAGTCAGACCTATCCCATCCAGAGCTCAGCAGGCACGCTAAGGCAGCCAGAGGCGTCCCGCCTACTGCTACTGAGGTGCGATGGGGGAGGGGAGCCAACCGGAATAGCTATATGGTGCTCAGTATTTACGTACCGCTGAGCTGGCTAGCTTGGGGGGGTGGGGGCTACAATGCCCTCCATTGCTCAAATATATATTTTTCTTTTTGGCACAGTATATATTCTGCGTTTAATGGCATGATGACTTCGTCTCGTGCCTGTTCCGGTACCAAGCCCGCGGGTCGGGCGATACACTGTTTGTAATATACTTGCGGGGAATAGTGCGGTAAATTTGAAAAATGCATTCCGGGCATACCGGCTAGAAACGTCCGTAGTTATTGGGTGGCGGCGCTGATAGTCTCGGGCGTGCTTCCAGCTTGGGTTGGGTGCCTTGCCTGCGGAGCATCCGCATACCATCCACCTGCGGTTGCAAGGGGGCCGTCCGGCGCGGGGGGCGACGGGGGCGATGAGCCTCTGCCGCGAGCTGGGCCAGGTGGGACGCCTAGATAGGCTGCATGGTGTGCTGGATGTGGGGGTATGCTCGAGGGGTTGGAGGCCTCTCTTGTCACGGTGGGGTCTTGGGCTGCGGCCGGTGGAGCCGGCTCGGGGTGCGGGGCTGGATCGACGCTTGTCGCCGGCTGCTCGACTGCCGGTGGCGAGTCGCTCGTCGCTGTCCATCTCCGTGGCTTGAGAGGCTGCCGCGGCCGGGTCGTGGGCCGCTTGTAGCTGGATAATTGGTGGTAGCTGGAGCTCCTGGGGGAGCTGGCCGTGGTGCATCGCCGACTGGTCGGCTGTATGCGGCGCCGGATGGTGAGCAATCACGATCTTGGGGGTCTTGGGGGGTTCGGCTCTATCTGCCGCTGCGCGGCGCATCGATGGTGGCGCCGACCTCGGCTGCCTGGTGTTCCTCGGGTATGTTGATGTTCTTGTTGGCTGTTGTGGTAGTCTCCTGCGGAGCCTGCTCTTCACGCCGCGGAGGGCGCTGGCCGTCAGTTAGCCTGGGGCGGGCGGCCGGTGGAAGTCGGGTGCCTGCGATTTGTTCCGCAGTGATGGCGGATCGGATCTTGGGAAGTTGGGTCTTGCCGCCGCGCGGCGCATCGAGAGCGGCGCCGACCGCGGCCTTTTGTTGCTCCTCGGGTCTGTTGATCTCCATGGTGGCTGTAGTGATGACCTCCTGGGGGGCATGTTTGGTGGTGGGTCGGCCGGTCGTCGGGCGGTCCACGGTTTCACAGGAGTACACTATCATCACCAGTAGAGCCGCGCCGTCTCGCCCGCATTTAGTTTATAGGCAGTACTCCGCCCGGTGTTAAGGGCCGGCCGGAAAGTGAGAAGTCTCAGCTTGCAACATCGTTGGCTCAATTGAAGGCCCTTTACCGTTTTGTCGGACACGGAGTACATGGCTCGAGTTCCAGGCAGCACGTCGCGGGACAGCCGATAGGCAGCGGGGGAACCGCAGGGCGCCCTGGCTTGCTGGAGCTAGATAGCCCAGACCGGCCGTGTCGGAGCAAAATCCGTGAGTGATAAGGACGACTATCTTGCGGTGCTAGAGGTACTGTTATATACTCTACATTGCCGTACTATGTACTGCTGGAGCCAAAGGAGGAGCGAAGAACTGGCGACTGAGGCGTACGAGAACGAGTACAAGCCAAGCGAAGTACAAGTACGAGCACAGCGAGTGCGAGTAGTACAAGCGAAGGCCGAATAGCCGTCTAGCCAAAGATAGTCATAATGCAGCAGGAGCTGAGTCTGAGGGCCCATTGGATCGTTATTCCACACGTCTAGGACTAATGAGCGGAGATTTGGAAAAAGGGATTCTTACAGTACTGGAACTCGGTGACCTGGGTGACTAGCCCGGCTGTGGTTTTGCCGGCCTATTTATAGTCGCTGGTTTCCGTCATTCCGTGCGCTGCGTATTGATTCCAATTCCCGCCACTTGTGTTGCGTGTATCTACTAGACTAATACTAAAACCGACGTGCGCGGTAGGTCCTATCCCGCGGCCCGTCGCTATTTTAGTACCACAAGCCTAACTACAGACATGTTCCTAGCACCTTCGTCTGTCCGCAGCACAGCGTTAATTCATTCGCTATTTATGCACACTCGAGAAGTTACTCGCACATATGCTATAGCGTTTTAGATGGTTCTAGTAGGTTCTAGTACCTGCTGCTAAGACACTCCTAAGGCAGCGCTCTATCTAACGCTAGGTAATACCAACGCGCACAACAATCGCGCTCCTGCTGGTACGCATGCGTACGTACATGTTACTCGCACCCTAAGGGTACTCGTAATATTGTCTTGCACTTCCTGGTCGCCTCGTAGTTGCTCGTACTCTCGCCTCGTCGTCCTCGTACTAGTACGTACTTCGCCTTCGCTTTTACTACTCGCACTCGTTGTGCTCGTACTAGTACTTCGCTTGGCTTGTACTCGTTCTCCTATGCCTCAGTCGCCAGTTCTTCGCTCCTCCTTTGGCTCCAGCAGTACATAGTACAGCGGTGTAGAGTATATAACAGCTACTGCAGCGAGCGGAGTCTGGTTACGAGGCCGTTCGACCGGTCAGCCGAGTGCCTGGGCTCTTTCCGCTGACCACCGACCTGACGAACGAGTACCTCAAGCAGAATGACCGGCGTCTTGGCCCGGGAGGAGTATCTTTGGATGTCGTGTTTCGGAGCCGCATTCGTAGCTCTCGACGAGCTGCTACGTACTCTCCGTCCATACTGCCAATCAAGACTTCACCTCCTACCTCGCGCAAACTCGGAACCATGCCGAGACCATCGACAAAGCGTTTCGCTTTCGTCTAGCTTTCATGCGAAGGCTTAGCGAGGTCAGACGTGTGCACGGTGACCCAAGTGTTTTGGACGTACTACTACGAGCTCAGCATTTTCAGCTTGCTGTTGAGCATCAGGGCTCAACGATTTTCGAGGACCTGATGAAAGACCTTCGAGGCGACGGCCGCCCGCAGCGCGAAAGCTACCGCTACTGCTCGGGTGGCGGCTGCGGCTGCATGTCGCGGGCGTGGACGTGGGCGTGGCGGCGGTCGTGGGCGTGGCCGCGAAGGTGAGCACGAGTGACGGTGTGGGGCGCCTTTCGTCGGAGTTGTTGGCGCTTTGCGAGGCCACCTTTCGGTGACAGCCGCACGGCGAACCCTAGCAGCTCAACGGCGAGATGAGCGTCTTGTAACCGGACACCCCCCCACCTTACAGACTTCATTTAGACCTTCCTCGGTGCCGCGCTTCTCACAGCTACAGCCGAGTGCGGCTCAACCATCCGCACACATGCACATGGCGGCTCAACAACCCGACTCCCATACCATCTCATAATTGCGTCCGTCGGTTGTCACACTACGTGTTACAACTGGTTCGCAACGACCAAGCTTCGCGCATGTACGTTACGCGCGTGACATGCGCTACGAGCGCGAAATCCCTAAAAACGAAAATTCATAAGGAATTCCCGGGAAACCCGAAATTTCCAGAATTATTCCATCGGAATTTCCGACACCCTCAATAGGGATTCCCGGGAAAGACACTTTTATGAGTCATGAAAAGCTCATTCTAGATGTTTCACAAGCCCGCATGATTACCGTATTGTTTCTCACATGTATCCGCGGCGACTAAGCGCAACGAATTTAGTACAGACATGTGAAGAACACGGCGTTATTATTCTGCCCCTATTCGAATCGATTTCAGATCACGGATTTATCATGTCAAACCCGGAATCTGTGATTTTCTGTATTCCAATAGATGAAAAATTGCCACACATCACATATGAGCAATCTGTGACGTCGCATATTTGACGTCATGGGGATTTCGGACCCGTCCGGAATGTTTCCAGGCCCCACCGCGCCCGCCCCATCCATCCGATGGCGCGATGGGCCCCTTTGCGCCAACTCCGTCCGCCTCGTCGCGCAAAAGCAATCTCCCCGCCGCGCCCGCTCGTCGCGCGCGACCCTGACGCAACACTCCAGCCAACCTTCGCCCGCTACCGCACCCATCCGGCGACATGGTGGCGGGTTCCCAGCGGCCTTGCGTCCTATGATATGGCGGACATGCGGCGCCATGTAGTCCGGGGTGGGTCGTTAACTGGTGAGGTAGGCGGAGACTACGACCGCGAGGTGGCGAACCGGGCTATGGTACGGCTGCGGCGGGCGCCGCGCCTTTCGCGTTCTAAACCTGAGTTCGGTTGAGTACATGGTGACCCACCCACTCGCACACGATGTATAGGTAGGTTTGCTGCGCGGTATTGTTGATCGAGGTGGGGTGGCGGGTGGCGTTGGGGTGGGCAGTCGTGGTGGTGGTGCTGGCGGCGGTGCCCCTTCCGGCGGGGCGCCGCGGTGGCGACAAATAGCGGTATGTGAACCAAGATTTTCTGCTCGAGTAGAGCCCGTCAGATATCGTTTGTCCCATATTAGCCATACGGAGTACGGGATACGGAGAATTATCTGTGACACTCGATATATGGATATATGTGATGACCCGGAAGCTATTACAATATCTATCGGCACATGCCACTTTTACAAGCAGCTAGTGTTTCGTACTATGACCCGGAATACAAGGAGAGGAGGGCATTGATGGACTCGCTCAAGGCCCTGAAACTGCGCTGTTGGTAAACGCGCAGCGGGCATCAAACACGGCGTCATATTCCACACATTTGGCCTTTGTTAGGGAGGTCTGCAGCAATTAACGCAGCATGATGCAAGTGCAGCTAAGCTGGCCAGTAGCGCCGCCAGCCTGCGGACACAGAGCCACTGATTGGTGGCCTTTAAGTGCACCAGGATTGTAAAAGAAGATTGGGATCATTCCGCATGCAGTACCCCAATAGCTGGTTTAAGCCCATTTTTTTCGCCCCCGGGACAGGACTGGCATCAGTGAAACCCTTGCAGCGTCTCTGCGACTGTGTAATCCTTACTACTTTAATTTAGCCCATATCAGACGAAAAGCCGCTGCTAGACTTTGAGTCGTAGCAGATCCGACTCCCTATATTATTTTGCTGATTTAATTAAGCGACGGAGCGCGCGCGATCTACGATTTTACCCCATATTCGAATAAGGGGGGTTCTTACGAACTGCGATATCGATACAGCAGTAGTGCTTTTTTTCTTTTCGCCCCCGGGACAGGACTTGCACCAGTGAAACCCTTGCAGCGTCTCTACGACGGCCGTTCAGGCAGCAATCCAGCAATTACGGAAAGCCCTGGGTGGGCGACGCTCCGTTAGTCATCAGGCAAACATAGTGCTAGCGATACGGTAATCGTATGGAGGGACAGTAAAATACAGGTTCATACAGTTGCACCCCATCGCTATGATAGTGATCGCAAGGTACATGCGTAAAGTACACACTGGTCCACCCGTCCCGCCGCGTGTCACAACGGAGTACTGCCCTAAAATACTGCTCGGCTATCGTATTGTTACCGTATCACCGTATGGGGATATCGATGGCTTGACAACCTGTTTTGAAGGTGCACGAGGTATCGCTCTATCGGTGATAGCAGATGGTGACAGCTAGGGCTATGGGCCGTTAGATTAACGGATATGAGTCGTCGTTCGGCTATCATCTATCGTCTATCACATTTCGTAGGAACCCCCCTAACAGTCTCAAATCGTCATCTCGCTGCGGCCGCGCCGCCCTGAGCCTCGGCTGCCGGGATTGGCTGGGCCACCAACTCAAAGCCGCCGCGGCCCGCGTCACTACTGCTCATGACTCAATGTCCCACCCGTCGGTACCCAATATCAGAACCCCCTCCTTGTGCTAGACGGGCCGCCAATTCACCGAGCCCGAACGCCAAGAGGAGCCGTCCGGATTCTGATGATCGCCAACAAGCAGGGTTAACACGGCTCCACCCCCGGTCGCCGTCGTGGGGTCTCGTGAAGATCGAGCGACGCGGAATAGAGCGAGCCTGACAAGACGGATGAATACATAATAACCGAGACCCCGGACGGAATCGGCGCCTATATATCCATGGCGCCGGACGGGCGGGGCGGCACTGAATAGGCGGCGGAACCCGCCGGGCGCGGGTGGTGGAGCGGTTTACTGGGCAGCAAGCGCGGCGTGAGGATCGCGGAGTGGCCCGGAAGTAGGGCCATGATACGTCCCGGATGGGCCCGAAAGGCCCTCGATGCCAATATAGGATGTCCTAGATTATTTTCCTCGTTTTGTCCTAGTCTAGGACCTTCGGTTGTCGAATCTACGACGTCCTTGGTTGAATCTAAGATCTAGCGGCTTTTCGAATGTGGGGGTTTCCAAGTTCAGCCGCGAAAACGCCTATAGCCGATCTAGCGACTTGTCGCGGATCTGGGCTTGATATATTCCTGGCCGATGTATTTCGGCAATATCGGCCCGGCGTGTCCCGGGTTTCCTCGGTTGATGCATTAGCCCTTCGGGGTTCGAATGAGGCAATGGTCTATGGGCTATGCCAGACCTACGACTGCAGTTGGCGCACGAGGTCAAGTGCTGGGGCGGCTTCGGCCGATGTCCCGGGGCGAACTTTTATAGCCCAGGGATATAAAGGGTGGCATGATTTTTTAAATTATGGATACGTCATCATTAAAAACGAAAATCCGATACATGTAAAATACAAAAGCAGGTACAACCGTATGTTATTATTGTGGGCGGGACTTCCGGTGGGTATGGACGAGAATACATATCCGGGTACAGGTACCGTACTCATCATCAAATTTTACAAATATCTCCTCCCCCCCCCCCCCCCCCCCCCGCGCCCCCCCTCTCAGCGGCCATTCAGTGTAAGTAAGGCCATCACATTTTAAATGGGTGCCTGAGTCGCTCAAACAACGGGGAGGAGGAAGAGTAGAAAGCCCGAATAGAAGTCGGAACCGCTAACAGTACTTTGTGCAGTACTAATCCCCAGCATCGTCGCCACGCGTTGTTCCTACTACAGGCGTCAAAAGTAATGAACGGGTGGGTCTTGATCCCTGCGCAGGCTGCACGCCACATGTCGCCAAACTGATTGCTGCCCTGTGGGCATATATCCTCATCTTCAACCTCTCACGTTTCACTCCTCAGCCGCTTTTTCCGTGTCAAGCGCAGTACTTCCCTTAAGTACCCGCGACACCGCCCGCTCCGCCGAGTCGACCGCCTGCCAGCCCGCCAACCCGCCAACCGTCGCAAGCACCCCATCGCCACCTGGGCAGCCAACCAGCCGGTCCTCGGCACTCCAACGGCCTCCCTCGGGACTAGCCGCGGAGCTTCGGGGGTGCTACCGGTCGTCGCGGTTGCGCGTGGCGGCGAGGAGCCTACTAGGTTTTAAAACCCTAAAACCTAGGGGACTAACCGACTAATTGCTTGCGTCGAGCCCCCTCGCCCCAAAACCCCCTCCACCGGCAGGCCAGGTCGAACAGGACATGCCATGACAGGAAAGGACAGGACGGGACGCCACGAGGTCGGGACAACTATCTTGGTTCATCCCGGCTCCATCCGCTCCGTCCGCAACATGCAAGATTGCCCCCGCCCGCCCATCTGCCCGCGGTCAAACCGGCAGACCTTAGCGCCCCATCGTAAAAACTAGTCCGTAACCGAGCGGTATCCGCCCCCGTGCTGTCGGTCTTGTCCGGCCGGTGACTCGCGGATCCGTAACCCTTATCGCGCTAGGGAATGTTTGCCAGGACTCTGACGCATTACCGAGTTTTCCCGCCTAGTATAACAAAACCGTAGCTCCGGTAGGCAGGGTTGCAAGCCGCGCGCCATCGGGTGCAGCCGTCGTAGTGACGGGGGTTCGCCCTTGGACGGTTGGGCACCTGGCCGGGGGCCTTCGGGCGTCCCAGCGTCGTATGTGTTGTTGGGGGGACCCGTCGACACGACCTGCCCGTTGGAACCGCGTCGATGGGGCGTTTAATGGCAGGCCCTCGGCCATTCCGACGATCGATCGTGTGCTGCAACGGGATGAGCTAGTGCGCTTTGATGTGTAATGTACCCAAGGGCGAGTTGCGCATGTCCGCGAGCGTTTACATCGTTTTGCAGGCCGCTGGGGGTTGTACTTGCGGGAAGATTGCTCGTGCTGGGATCGCCACACCGCCCGCCATCCCCCTCCTCTCCACCCCCCGCCCGCCCTCTTCCCTCCCATGCCCACCCACATGTGCATTGCGACCGTTAATATGAACGGGTTGTCTTCTAAGGTGGAGGATGTTTGCGGGCTACTACTTATCGAGCGATCCGTAGAGGTTTTGCTCGTTCATGACACTACGGTTAGGGCGACCGACATGCGAGTGCATTTTAATGGGTACTCTGACTATACTATTCGTTTGCGGTGACCGCGTTGCATTTGAATGTGGGTGTTACGTGTTAGTCCGGTCGCCGTATCAGGCGCGCGCAGTCGGCGCGCCCCACCCATATTAGACATGTCCCCGGGTGGGGGGAGGTTGCAGTGACTCCGCGGCAATTGCATTTATCTCGAACTATTTACCTTACAGCGGCTCACAGGGGGAATCGTTTCGGGACCGCCTCCGCGAAGAGTTGGCGTGGCTTCGTAGGAGTTATCCGAAGGATATGATTGTGGTGGTGGGGGAGGGGGGGGGGGGGGGGGGTTGGAACATGGATGAAAGGGAGTTGGCGGCTGTACCTAGGCGTTACTGGTGCATTCCCGGCGGGATGTATCGGCGCGCGAACGATGTATTTGTCGGAGGGGCAGCTGCCGCGTTCTCGACCACTTCATCGCATGGCCTCCCAGCAACATAGGCCCTCCCCCCCCCCCCCCCCCCCCCTCTCTCGCCCTCGGCATGGGTGGACTACTCTTGGGACACTTCCGATCACGTCCCTGTCATGTCTTCTTTCCTTGTGGGCACCATCCGTAAGGATACCGGTCCACCTCCCATGCATGAATGCATGCATGTCTGCAAGGTTCATTCGTTTCCCAAACCGGCCCACGGTGACTCTCCCTCTAAATGGCATAAGCCGTTCCATGATTTCGACACCGCTAATTCGTTCGCGGTGCTCGCCCCTCTAGATGACCGACTGTAGACGGCGGGCCCTCGGGAGGGGGGAGGGGTCCCTAAACACCGGCGGCGACCAATTTATACATGCAATAATATGGTCGGCGGCGCGCGGGGTAGGGGTTGTTACCAAGCCCGGGAGTCGTGGCCGCCGGTGCAACGGTATATCCTAGGTGCGATTAATCGTCGGCGCATGGCCTTTGTGGCAAGCCGGGGGCCCTCGGGATGCCACTCTAGCGTCGGCACACTATGCTGCGGCACGGCATGAGGTTCGGACACTAGTACGTAATAACCGCCGCTGCCAGAGGGAGCGGGGCGTGCTAAAAGCGGGGTTTAGGATTTTAAGAAGGGTGGTGGGAGACGGGAGTTCTGGAAGTGGGCGCGCTCTCTCCGTAAGGGGCAGAGTTCATTTGAGGGCGCGAACGACCAGCCAATACGCGATCCGGTATCGGGGGTATTTCATACCGAGCCGGGCGAAATCAATGCTTGCTGGGTGCGCGGCACTATCGGGAGCTGATGCGTGACCCCCACGCCCTAGCACAACGGATTGCGATACATCGTGCGGCGTGGAAACACCGCCACGGTACATCGCCACCCAATGCACCCGCACTAAACGGGATTAATGGGCATATAGCATGGGAGGAGCGAGTCAAGGCTGTTGGGCGTTTAAGAATAATAAGGCTCAGGGGCAGGATGGGATTACTGCAGAGGCCTTACAAATTGGCGATATTCGCCCCGAATAGTCATTTTGGCAAGGCATTGCTGGCCTTCATTTACGGGATATGGACTAAAAACTATATCACCCAGCAATGGTGTAGCTCGGCCATAGTATCGGTGCCCCAAAAAGGCTACTCGACCGTTAGGGACAATTATAGAGGTATTTCGATTATGGGTGCCGCTATGAAACTCCTTATGGCCATCATTACCCAACGCTTGCAAGACGTCTGCCAATCTACAGGGATAATCCACCGTCGGCAAGCGGGTTTTATGCGGAATGAGGAGGGCCCCATGCAAGTCGCCAGCTTGTTCGATATCGCGGCTCATCGCCAAGCGGTAGGTCTACACACGTACGCGGGATTTATTGACCTATTAGGAAGGCATGTGACACCTTACCTCATGACATTTTATTCCTTAAACTACAAGCCATAGAAGTCATCACGGGTCCTATGCTTACCTTCATTAAACTTTATACGGGGATAGTAATATGGTACGGGTTAAGACAGGGGTGGCCCCGGGAACACGATAAGACCCCATACCCATAGAGCGTGGCCTCCGACAACGATGCCCCGCTTCCCCCATCATACTCAACATATTTATTAACGATATATTCGATGGGGTAGAACATCTATAGGGTGTGATGTACCATGATGCACCGATACATTAGCGGCAAGGCCACCATTACGGGTGCCGGGTCACATATACGCGGACGACGCTTTTGGTATCAAAGGCTCGTTCGATAAACTGGCTGCATGCCAAGTTCGCCCACTTCTCGCAATGGGCGGAGAACCATTTTATGGTGTTTCGGGTACTTAAGTGTGGGGTGATGGCATGAGGCCGACATTCCGACGAGACCGCGTTACGCGAACAAGCTGCCCGATGGCAGTTTGGGGGGGAACGGGTACCGGTTGTAAATGGATATAGATAGGTATTTGGGTACGGTCATTAACTCGGATTTAGGTATGTGGCACATAGTAGACGACCGGGTTAAGAAGGGTAAACGCGCCACTGAGGCGCTCGATTCGGTATTAGTCGGTGGACGGGACATGATTCCTATGTATGTGCGTGTCTTTAAAACATGTGTGTTACCGGTTCCAACTTACGGGTGTGAAGTATGGGGTATGGATAGAACTAGCGGCGCAAATAAATTACAAACTGTACTCAAGCAGTGTTTGCGGTGCCTTATTGGGGTGGGTAAAACTCCTCTGGGGTGGCCACTGCATCGACGATGCGGGAATTGGATGTTGCGCACATAGAGGCTACGGTCGCTGCGGCACGGGTTCGGGCGTTCCTACTGAAAGCATCCGACTTGCTGAATACTACATGTAACCCAACTTCTCACTTTCCAGCCGGGCCTTAACACCGGGCGAAGTACTGCGTACGTACTAAATTCGGGCGAGCCGGCGCGGCTACTGGTACTGGTAGCGTGATCGTCTTGCGAAACGGTGGACCGTCCGACGACCGGACGACCCACCACCAGGCCAACTGATGGCTTGCGCCCACGGTGGCGCGAAGAGCAAGCCCTCCAGGAGGACACCACCACAGCCAGCATGGACACAGACAGATATGAGGAGCAACAGGACGCCGGGGCCGGCACCTTTCTGGCCGCGCACGAGGCGGCAGAGTACAACAGCCAGCGATCCGCACGGTCGTAATTGCAAAAAAATTCGCAGGCACCCAACTCCCACCAGCAACCCGCCGCCACATACGTGTGCTACAACGCCCATCCCACCTACTCCTCACCGACCTCCCAGCCGGCACAGACGATGCCCCCCATGTGGCCCTACTATTCGGCGATATGGTAGCCCAGCACCAAGCTATGGACGAGGAGTCGCGCGGCCGGACTGTGACGAACCTTATCCGCACCCTCAGCCCCAAAATCGGAGTTCAAATCCTACTAGCAGACGTCAGAGTGGTGACGCGCCGTTCCCCCAAACCCATCGCCGCCGACCCCGCTGCACCGACCGGCACTAGGCTCCCCACCACCACCGGGTCCGTCATCCTACGACTGGCCCGCAGAGAAACAGCCGTGAGCGTTCTACACACCCAATGGACATTATAGGGCGCAGCGATCCTCGACCGCCAGGGCCGCCGTTACTCCACCCGCCTGCTCGGAGCTCCACACCTCGACGACATCGAGAGGCCGGTACACCAGACCGGTACTAGACCGGTACACTTCGCTCCCCCGCATTCAGAGGCATCACGGGGGCCGACATGTGGCTGCGCCTGGCAGAGGGCCTCCTCCCAGCGTACGACCAACCCCAGCCGAGCGAAGCGGCGACAGACCAACCGGCGGCGACGCCAGTAGACGTCCTGGCACTCGATGGAGTGCGAGCCTGGGCCGAATACGAGGCCGACACAAACGCGGACGACGCCGTCATCTGCCCTCCGACCCGCACACTACTAGCCCTCCCGGAGGTCTGCGAGGTATGGAAAGCCCGCCGCTCAGCCGACTCGGTGCGCCTCGAACTCCTCGATCCTAAAGCGGCGCGCCTACTCCAGGACGTGTGCCGCGACGCAGTACTGGCGCTGCCGTTTGGCGACCAGTCACTGGGCAGAGTAGCGATCCAAGTCACAGTAGAACACAGCGAGGACCGAGAGGACCATCTATCCACCCCACTCTAGGAGTACTGCCCCCATCGCTATCCAATCAGTTCTTCCGATGTGCACTGACGGCCGGAGCGATCTGCACCGGCCCCCTGGCCAACCTGAAGCTGCCGACGGTGGAGCAGCTGGCGGAGGCCATCGCAGCTACCATCAGCCAGCGCACCAACACACCCCCGGAGCTGCAACACGCGCAGTGGCTGACGGACACCGTGACAGCTGCCGGCGTCGAGATGCACCTCCACCACACCATACCGACACTGCTGCGCGTGGGAGACGACAACCTCTGCGCCATCTCCCTCGGCAAAGAAGACGAGGAGTTCGCTGACACCCTGCGCTTGGCAGTGGCCCTCACCTCCCATGTCGCGCTACGGCGGGCGATACGCCTCCGCACCATCGTCATCTATCTCACAGAGTCCGAGTTCGACCCCTCGGAGCTGCTCATCCACCCCTTCAGCAAGACGATCCGGGAGGCGGGAAGACTGGAGGCGACAGTGGTCACAACAAGATCCGACGCGCCGCGATAGGCCTGCGTAAGAAGGCCCGGAAGACCGCCCCAACGTCCCTCGCCCTGCGAGCCACCGGACGCCCAATCTACACCCTCACCCTGCAACTGACAGCCCACAACCACAGCATCATCGGTGGCACCCGCAGCACCGACAGAACAGACCAATGGCGCAAGACCGTGTCGACAGCGTGCGGGAAGGTCAAGGCCGCGCCAGCCCCGACACCAACCGAGAGGCGCCCTGCCGACACAGCGCCAGCCCCACCACCGGCCGACCCAGTCCAACTGCCACTTCCAGCGACCCCAGCAACCCAGATCTCACCCTAGGTCTGCGACGTCCCCCCCCCCCCCTAAGGGTTCGAGCACGTATATAATGGCGGCGGCGAAAGAGATGCGCCACTTGGAGCCGGAGGCCCACATCGGGGACGACGATTACATAGTTACACCCCTCGTCCCCTCCCTTGCCACGGTTATCGATGGTAGCATTGCGCGTCTCGGCATCTCGTCTCCGCGGTCGCGTTGTCTAGCTTCCCAAGACTATGCCGTTCTCGGGGACTTTCTCCTTCGTTTCCGCGGTCGCCTGCCACCCCTGCCGCCCGGGACCGGCGCAGCGGGTGAAGATGGAGCTCTCGTGCCCGTCGC
This sequence comes from Tetraselmis striata, assembly GCA_006384855.1. Lineage (NCBI taxonomy): Eukaryota > Viridiplantae > Chlorophyta > Chlorodendrophyceae > Chlorodendrales > Chlorodendraceae > Tetraselmis > Tetraselmis striata. Next base: position 42,052 of record VCJN01000467.1, read on the forward strand.
CGGTCGGAGATTCCCGCGCTGCGGCGTAGCGTTTCTGCGTCGGCCTTGCGATGCAGTTCTGCCGGCTGGGGCTGCCATTTTAGGGCCGCAGTAGGACCAAGACCGATGCCGATGCCTACATGCACGATTGCTCATGTCATCCGCCAACCTCTCGGGGGAGCCGCATCTACTCATCCGCGGGGTCGGGCCGTTTTGACGCGCAATAAATGCACCTTGTCCCTAGACCGATGCAGCGTAGTAGTCGTAGTCGTTGTAGAACGGCGGAGAGGGGGGGAGGGGGGAGGGCAAGGCAGCACAAGATTGCGTGATGTATTGTGCTAGCGTCACAAGATCGCCTCTCTTGTACGTAGGCACATATGGTCGCTGGTTTCATGCTGTGTCTACAACCCGCCAAATTCTTTTGATGCTTGTGTGCTCTTGGAGGGGCAGCCAAGCTTTGCTTGGACCACGCGCAGCTCACACTCTTGCGAGGGACGAGCCATTCCTTCAGGGCGGCAAAAACTATGTAGCAACGGTTAGCGGCCTTTTCCCGAATGTTCGCCCACACGTCCTCAGGTAGATCACCCCACGGGCAATGCAACACCTCGCCGGGTACGGGTGCGGGGACCGACGTTTCCCCCACCGACTCGTCGGGTTCGGATCCGGGGGCTGCCCGTTTCGCTACGGGTTGTGGCTTCATGGCTGCATCCATTGCGCGCAGTTGGGCAGTTCTTGTGTTGTTATGACCTACCCCACCGTCGGCAGCCCCGGCGTAGTCAGCCGCTTGTTTCACTGTTTGGGCTTAAGCATACGCGTGCCGTCGAATACGCCAATACGTCAGATTACACGACACATTCCCCCGTAAGGGGTATCTACGGCCGAATTAAGATTCTGTAGCAAATGTGTGTCAAATGTATCCTCATGTAAACGCTAAATACTGTCGCCATACGGGGTATTACGCTATGGCTACGCAGCAAGCCAGAGTGTGCTATATAAAAGCGGGGGGCGATGAGTGGTCGTCCAGGCGCGACGCCGGACCGTTGTATCTTCTCGGTGTACAACTCTTGTCGCCCATGTTGCATGCAACCACCCATTGCAGGAGGCATGACTCGAAGACAGCTATTAGGTCGCGCCATATGGCTGGAAAACACCGCCCGCGAGCTTATGAAGGCAAGCGCTGCCCTTGCCGCATATAAGTCTCTCACCGAGTAGCCTCCCCGGCTTTTTGAAAGCAGCAGTTGCGCCTACTTGACGCACACTCGCACACCCGTGATGTTCAAGGGCGAGGAGGAGGTCTGCGAGGTGACGCCGCACTCGGAAGCCGCAGGTGAGTCGCGTTTGTTTTTGCACGACTTGTTCGATTACACAGCCACCGCCGCGACAAGCAATCAACACGCATATTGACTTTCGCAGTTGCTGTGTCAGACCCCCGCCCAGTCCCTACGGTTGGCGGTAAGCCGACCGTATCGAATGTTCAGCGCAACAAGGTCGTGTCGCTGCCGCTGGCGGGCACCGCTGAGTCGCCAAAGCTCCACGGTTTGGTGGACGTGCTGAAGCAGCAGCATAACAGGGCGGGCGGCATCATCAAGCGCGAACACCAACGCGGTCAAGAACATGGCCGCCACACAAGCCTTCCCCGGCGACAACGTCGACGACGGCAGTAGCCCGGAGCCCCCGGCCAAGAAGGCCAAGTAGCCCGCCAATCAGCCGGCGGCTGGAGTGCCGGCCCGGGGCCGGGGTGGTGCTGGGGAAAAGGCGGGCGGTGGGGCGTTGGGGTTGCGGGCCAGACCGCCGTAGCCGCTGCCGCCATCCACGAGCAGCAGGGCGGCCGCCGTAGTGGCGGTCCTGGCCGAAATCGGATGTAATTAGCTTGTTCCGCCCGCCCAGCACTGCCGCGCGCCTCGCCGCCCACAGCCGCGCGCCCATTCACTAGCACGGTTGCGCGCTGATTGTCGCGGATTAGGCAAGTGCGCAGCGAGATTGTCAGGCCTCTAGATCCTCCAAAATCTAGAGGCAGATCCCGGATAGGCCACCGTAAATACTGCGTCGCGATGACGAGTGATATGCGCCTGATGAAGTTTATTACGAGTATGTCACGGAATGACTACATACGAGTGTCATTATACTGGTAAGATTACGGGATAAATACAGGGTAATACATGCAAATTACGATGTGGTGCGGGAGCCTAGTGTCGCCGCGCATGATGCCGCCAAATAACTAGTATAGGCATCGGTGTGGGCGCGTTTCGAATCGTTTGCAGCTTTAGCACGCACTTACACCTAGGATATATATGTCCAAGCGTCTTATGCGTCTAACCCGTTGCCACGGTACGCTGTGGGTGTCCCCGCGGGGTTAGTTGTGGCCGGGCTGCACATTATGATACAATTACGCACCCTAGTATTTCCCACTGCCAGCCGATTGGCACGGATTCATGCTATGCGTGAGCGGTTCCTTCAACACTGCCCTACATGCCTTTCCCGCTCGGTTGAGCGGTCGTCTCGTACGCGAGACGTCCGGGTATCGATTCCTGGCCGATGCATTTTCGGCAATATCGTCCCGGCGTGTCATGGGTTTCCCCGGTTGATGCATTAGCCCTTCGGGGTTCGATTGAGGTAATGGTCCACGGGCTATGCCATACCTGCAACTGCAGATTGTAGCGCACGAGGTCAAATGTTGGGCGGGACGGCTTCGGCCGATGTCCCGGGGCGAACTTTACTTTTTACTGCTGTTTTGCATGTGGCGGAGGTGAATTCGATACTACCATCGAATATATGTTGGTGGAGTGCCCGCGGTGGGGGTATCACCGGCAATTTATTTGGGGTTGTTAGTTCTGGAGTTAAGGGATTTATTAGTAGTCTGCTTATTGTGTCAACACCTGCGGACTTACGTGCTTTTATTTGGGGCAGGGTCCCCCCTTCCCGTAATTATCGGCGCCCTGGATTTACTAGGAATGGAAAATTTTCCAGCTATGGCGTCGGGCCCTCCCTCGCATTGCATTTTTTTTTGCACATATAAGGATTTTCAGGAGGAAAAAAATCCTTATCGCACTCCCGAAATGCTTTGCTCCGCGGGGTGGGGCCCCAACTTGCATTACTCGAATAGGCCGACGCCCAAACGGGTAGGGCGGACCTTTCGTGGTCAGTTGAGTGGCTCAGTGCCGGGCGGTATTTTGCTGGCATTGTTTTTGACGGTGATCCAACACTGTTGGAAATGCCGTCACTACTGGCCACTGGTAAATTAGTCATGCAGAATGCTTTGGCAGTTTGCTTGTCGACCAACGGAGCGTCGTCTACACAAGGCATTCCGTAATTGGATCGCTGCCTATATTTTGGCGGTGATTTCCGATATCGCCTTCTGCTGCTAGCTCATGTAATTATTATCGCTGCCTATATGGCCGTCGCAGAGACGCTGCAAGGGTTTCACCAGGGTTTACGGGTTTACCCCTGGTTTCACTGGTGCCAGTCTTGTCCCGGGGCGGGAAGCTCAAGTACCTATCAGAACGTAATATCTGAACCAGTACATATCACTCATCCATCCCGCCTCGTGCGGAATACGGGCCGCTTCTAGCTAGGCGGGTTTTGCCGTGTTGATCTTTTGGTACGGGTACTGCTTTTAGCGGTGGATTTAGTACAGGGCACTGGCCTTTTTGTAATTCACACCAGTATCAAAACCTATACCTCTACGACGAGGACTTATTTTTTTCTATACGTGGGTATGGGGATATCCTGGCGGGAAGCTGGCACTGCAGCCCAGTCGTGCCGGTGGGCATGTCCCCCTTGCGAGCGGTCGACACCGGGTGAAGGGAACCTTCGTGCTTCTCGGGCGGCATATTGTTCTCGCCACAACTCACACCACCCACCACGCTGGACACGCAGGACGCAAGCTGACATGGGGACCACCATGGACGTGGCCAAGCGGCTGTCCTTCGGAGACCTGTCACTCCACACCCCTGAGGTGCTGGACGTCCCAGAGCTGCTGGCAGCGTTTAGAGCGCCCTCGGCCCGTAGCTTCGAGAGGTGACTGCGCTGACTGCCGTTGACCGCTGACGAATAACCTGACCATGGTGGTATTTGTACGAGTAGCGGCATGTCAGCGGCGCTGGCTGCCAGCCCCCCTGGCCTGACCAGTACCGCTGCCACCTGCTGCGCGGCGCCCTGCGGTGTACGGCAGGGCGCTGGAGCAGCTGGTCGCCGTCAACGGCAGTCGTTTCGAGAAGATGCTGGCTGCGTCCCACCGGCAAGCCGAATCGGGCAGCGAGTCTGACCTGCAGCGCTTGCGCAAGCAGCTGTCCATGGTCAAGAACAACTTTCAGACGTATGATGTCCAGGACGAGTTCATGTCAGGTGCGGGGCTTGAGCTGCTCATAGAGAGGAACTAGAGAGGTCTCACGCGGGATAAGGTTCTGACTGTTTTGGGTGCTGAGCCGTTTGTTCCTGACAAGAGCCCCGCCGGCACCCACCTAGCCCTGCTGTCCGGTGACCTGCAGCAACAGGCGCCGGCAGGCGATGCGCACGCTGACGCAGCAGAGCTCAAGCAACACAAAGATTCCAATGACAGCATGCGTGAGGAGATCCTTGAGTCTATTGTTACATTGGTGCGGGCATCTATGTTGCAGTATTTCGGGCACATCAACCAGAGGGGGGGGGCAAGGGAGTGGGGACAGGACCAATCTGTCAACGCAGGGGCTTAACAAAGTGTTGTCTGCTGCATCATCTGGGATCTAGGTGGAGGCCAACAATGTTGTCAGCGAGAAGGAGAGCTGCGTGAAGAGTGAGCTGGAGACATTGGCCAAGGAGGTGGCAGCCCACCAGGCATGGAAGTCCTCCCAGGTTGACCGCCACCACATATGTTAGACCACTTAGCCCATATTATTCCGGCTCTGCAATGTCCAGCTCCACATTTCGCTAAGCAGTGCGCTCCGCGCTCCCTGGCAACCTGTTCACCGCAGCAGGAGAACAGGCAATCCTCTCCCATGTCAAATCTGACCTCTGAGGTATGCAGCCCAATCAGGCTGGCCTGGAATCGCCCCTCAAGGAGCGAAGATCGAATAGGAAGGGGGCGGGGGCTGATCCTCTGCCACTCTGGCTATCACAGGCTGACAGCTTGGAGAGGATGTGTGTGGAACATGAGGCGCTTGCGGTGGAGCTGGAGTCTGCCATCGCGTCCGAGCTGGATGAGATGGAGGCACTGCACGCAGAGGTGCAGGCGCTGGAGGAGGCCAACGCCAGGAGCGCCGGCCCCGGCACTGCCAGCAGGTTCACGGATGCCGGCGAGTGGTGCCGGGAGCTAGAGGCACTCTTTGCGACGCTTTCCGGCGTGGAGGTCGCCGCCATCAACGAGGGTGCCATCCAGTTGCGCCTGACAACCCACACGAAGGACGCGCAAGGTGGGCCTCTGCCCCACTGGGCGTAGACGCAGCCAAGCGCGGTCCCCAGACACACTCGCCACGCTGCCGACGCTGCTGTGTTGCTATGTTGCTCTCAGGGAGCGTTCAGGTCGCGACACACAGCCTGGAGGTGTGCCTGGCGCCGGGCGAAGCGGGCGTGCAGAGCCTGGCCGTCAGCCCCCCTGGTGTGACGCTGGCGGACATCCAGGCGTTTGCTTTGCAAGGTGGGCGGGGCGTGTTGCCCCTGGTGGTGCAGCAGGTGCATGCACGTCTGGCCGCAGACGCCCGGCGGAAGCTCGGGCTGCAAGGTGCCACCCCTGGAATCCCCCCCGCCCCATCTGCCTATCTCCCGGCCCCTCCCTTGCCCCTCTAAACCCCAGCAACCAAGCTGCTAGCTGAGAAGCAACTCCGTTTGGCTACTTGCAACCCCCGGTAGCCGCGCGTAAGGTGTTTCAGGTGACACAAGTCACAGAGGACGCCACGCTTTTCCGGTGCCTGCTGGCTGGCGGTGCCGCAGAGCTCGAGTGCCGACTCCCCCTGTCCTGGCCGGCGCCGGGCGTGGGTATTGAGCTCATCGACCTGCAGGTAAGCACACTGCGCCCCTGGCCAGCCCGCTTGCCTGTCTTTCGGTGCGCTGTGCGTTGCGCAATCATCCGCCGAATCCTCCGCATGCTAAACTGCATGGTCCCTCCTGTTGGCATGTCAGGCTGGCTCTGGCGCGGACCTGACTCCCATCCTGCAGACTGCTCGTGAGACTGGCGACGAAGGCTCATTGTTAAATAAGCTGCACTCTCTGGAGGCAGCCGTTTCTGCTGCACTCCCTCCTGCAGCCCAGTGAACCGGCTGCGCCAAAGCTGCCGTAGCGAAAGCTGGACTCTGCCTAGGCCGGCAACAAGCTGGGAATACTTCCCCCCCCCCCCCCCACCCCCCCAACCCCCCCTGCTCTCAAGGTGCCATAAGCTCAAGACGCTATTTCTACTCAGTGTGCCCGGCCCTTGAGGCACTCTGTGGTGCACCTCTTTAAGCACTGGTCGTTCCAATCTGGCACCTGGTGCATCTCGGCACACACGACGCGCTGGCAGGCCTCCACACACGCGTCGTTGCTGGAGACTCCGCACACTGTGACGCAGGTGTTGGGCGTGGGGTCCTTGGCGAGGCCGCCCATCCGCTGCAGCAACTTGCCCGAGGTGCAAACCCGCTCGCACACAAAACCCGAGGAGGAGCCCGCCCCCTCCTCTTCGGGCCCGCCCTCTTCCGTGCCCTTGTTTTTACCTCGCGCGGACATGACGCCGCGCACCACTAGCGCAGGCACCGCCAGGCCGGCGGCCCACCACGGTTGCATGCTGTGCGCGGCGCGTCTGCGGCCCCGCCGACCTTTGTGGCTGAGAGTGTCAGAGGGTATATGTACCAATGCTTCCGGCGGCAACCCTGATGCGAGTTGGAGGCAGTACGGGGACGGCCGCTAGTATGGGGTAGTCGGCAGAGGGAGTAGTCGTGATGGTGCTGGCGGCGCGCTGCGCTGCTGCTGCTGGCGGTGCAATCCGCTGCCGGGCGGCCGTACGTACCGGGTACGGGATAGTAGTACATGTCTCACAATATACATATATCGCCGTTCCTACTACTAGTGTCATGTATGTAATGTGTATCATGATTCGTCGCGTATAACAGGGACTTCATGAGCAGAGCAACAGCGAATTACAAGCGCAGCATATATCGCGATGACGGTAGATACATAGTCGCTACTACCCGTATACGCAGGGGTATCAGCACTAATCCTTAGCTCCAGTGGAGAATAAAAAGCAGGAACCCGACAATTATAGTTGCGAGTTGTTGGCTGCCCACCTGCCGCACCACTGCTAGCGCCGCAGCTGCCGGAACAAGCCCGCAGGAGGGGGAGGCCTCCCCCGAAGCGGGACGGGGGGAGGCGGGATGATGCGCGAAGCGGGGGAGCCAGTAGTACGGGTGTGCGCCCCGCTGCTGCGGACGCACCTGCTGGGGCTGCTGGCGGCCCTGGACGCGGCGATCACTACTTGCCTGGTCCTTCTATGCATCAGGGTGCCCCCCCCCCCCCGGACCCTCCCGCCACGCGCCCCCCCCACACACACACACATGACACAGATGCACGCACACGCATGCGAGAGAGAGAGCGCACACTGTAGCGGACCATTGCAGCGGGACGTATTATGATGCTGTGTCTGTGAGGGGGGGGGGGGGGGGGGGGGGGGGGGGGGGCAGCGCTAATCCCCCGCCGCGTTCGGGGCGTTGCTTCGCCTATTTGTTGCGCAGGGTAACGTCTGGCAAGCGCTGTTTCCACCGGGCTGGCCCAGCCGGGACGCCTACGCCACCTCGCTGGGCGACGTGGTGGCATTGCTGGGGTTACGATGGTGCTTAGTGACCGCGACGGGCTTTGGTAGCGGCTTCCTGCTAACACGCCACGGGCTGCTGCTCACCGCGGGCGCTCACTGTCTGTCGACAGTCTTCCTGGTCGCCAAGGGTGTGGCCGCACTGGAGATGGGCCGGAACTGCGATGGCGATGACTGCTCGCCGCCGCACCTGGGGGGCCTCAACCTGCCCGCCACACTGGATGCCTTCAGCGTGACGGCCGCCTGGGCGCAGTATGCCCTCACGCTGCGTTCGCTGCGCCTGCTGCGTACGCAGCTGGAGGTGGATTTGGCGCGCAGCCTGAGCCCGGGGCTGGCCTGCTCCTGGCTGGCGGCCTCGGAGGCACGGCAGCCGCTGCTACCTGGGGAGGGGGCGCGTCTGGCGGAGGCACCGCCGCCAGAGGCAATGGGCCTGCGGGACGTGGGTGGCTGCATGCCGCCCCCCGGCGGAGCAGACAGCGATGACGGCGACAGCGAGGCCTCCTTCCACACCACGCGCAGCGACCATAGCGCCGCGAGCTCCTTTGCCTCCGCCGCAACTGCTGCCACCTTCACCTCCGCCACCTCTTCATACCACTCTGTGGCATCCTCGGCGGACGGGTCCGGTGGGCAACCCCGCCGCAGCTTCTGGGGGCGCTGGAGGTCTTGACGTGTGGCCTGTGCTGCCACTCCCTGTAACAACTGTAGCATGTATACTCGGTCTATGGAACTTGCCTCGTCCCGGTCATGCCTTCCCGCGGCCCCGCTGATATTCCACTGGCAATGCCTGCATACGCATCAGTGGGGCTGGAAATATGTGGGAGCGAGTCTCTGGGCAATATTATGACAGAGATGGGAAGTCGGCAATGCGTACCGTCTGTCCGGCATTGCAGCATGCGAGTGTGGTGCAGGCGTCATAGTGTCTTACACCAGCCCGGAGGTGCCCAACCTTAGTTGGAAGGGAGGTGCAAGGTGTGTGCTGAACAGATGGGCTTTTGCTGCAGAGAATTTATGCATCCTCTCCGGCAGACAGGTGCCATGGCTTTTGGTGTGGCAACATATTGTCATAATCGTGGCAGCTTTTCTTTTCAATGCCCATGTGAAGGATAGCACGAACACCAGCAGGCGTGAGTACATCGAGGTAGGCGGCGGTAGATAGCCAGAATTTACATTTGTTATTTACCAGCTGGGGGATTTCAACTTCTGTTCACACTGCCCAAGAAAAGCAATGCTTTGTTAGGGCACATAGTGTTGACCACGTACAGCTCCATCATTCTTAAATTATTGGTATATTTTGTCGTTTTAAAAAACAGACGATGTATCATGGCTGGTATTGCGCTGACTATTATGTACCGGTAGTATCATTATTTCAATATCATCCTAATATATCCCCCCCCTCCCATACACACACACACACACACACACACACACACAAGTCTTGTCCCCTGCCCAAAATCACACAACACTCGGGAATTCACTGTTGCGCGGGTATTTGGCAATGTTATTGGATGCCATACAACCAATCGCAGGCACGCTCAATAGCCACTGGGCGCATCGTCTTAAATAGCGAAATAACGGTTATTTAGGCGCGGAGAAGTGGGTGATAAAGTGGTAGGACAGCTGCAACAGTGCGTCATTTTAGCACTGTAAGCGGGTTAGGAGCGTATGGATAACGGTTTTTGGCAAGTATAGGTGCCATTTATTTCTTCCAAATTCGCCGACATAGTACCATTATGCGACAACCCCGTGTTATTTACTGAGTAAAAATGAGTCTTTACGCGAGAGGGTACACGAGTCTGAGCGCCGCCATCACTGTTGGAAAAAAATGCTGCAATTCCAGTCTTGGGAGGTGTGCCAAGAGGCATATCTTCGCGAAACGGTGTCGGATTGAGGCGTACGAGGTCGACGCGTTAGAATGCGGATGGCGGAAGTGCTTTCACATGTATCACTGGACACACAATCTTCGGATTTTCGCGCTCAGAATTGCCATTTGCTAACATATATGGGATACACACGATCCGAAAATCCTATATGTGAATTTGTGTTTGGATGTATAATATGTGTGTTTACATAGATGTATACATGTGTGTGTGTGTGTGTGTGTGTGTGTGTCTGTGTCTGTGTGTCTGTGTGTGTCTGTGTGTCTGTGTGTCTGTGTCTGTGTGTCTGTGTCTGTGTGTCTGTATTATTTACTACACGTTTTCAAACTTTGGAGCCGAATGTCAGGCCCCGTAACGGGCACCTAGGTGCAACCCATAGTGCCTCAGACTCGAGCCCACTATAGGTCTCACACTCGCCGAAACAGGGTCCGCTTAATTGCATTTAATAATACGGTACTTGTACCGGATCGTCCCCCATACTGTACTTATTATTCATACTAGATCCATACTGACATTTACGGCACAATAGTAGCCCCCGCCTATTACCCGCTTACTCCCGATTATTTCCGATTCGTTAACTAGGAGCTGCTTATTGCCCATGGGGTAGGACTGCACGTAGCGAGGCCACTCGAAGCGTGAAAATGCTCACGCGCATACGCGAAAGCTAATTTATCCTTTTTTGCAAAGCGCACGCGCATGCACATGAGGTCATGAGACTTCAGTGATGAGTGACGGCAAATTATATGTGAGTAAAGGTAGCGACTTAGATAGCGACAAACGATGACACGTCGTGCTACGAGTATGGTAGGGAACGGTACTACCGGTTACCGGCGGTAGCTACGGGTAGAGTAAGCTCCACCCGCTCCACTCTACGTGAGCCTCCATCCTACCAGCAGCATGTCAATGGAATCTGTTGCGCTGGCAGTGAGATACCTCCGTCCATGATGAGTCCTCGTCGTTTTCTGCTTGTATATATTACGCACGAAATATACATATGCACCGCTCGGAAGTCATGCGCGGGTGCGTAGCGTTACTCGTGGCAGTTTGCCCCGCAAAGTTGACCGGACGCGACCACACGCGACAACCGCGACCCGCCACCGCGCCGCGTGCGGTCTCGTTACCTTGTCGCTCGAGTTCCCGCACGCGCCATCTCCGATGTGAGTGCTCATACTTGGAGCCTATCATATTCGCTACATGTAGGCATATGCGGTTTTTCATGATGGTAAAGGTGTAAGATTTTATTCTGTCAGTCGAATAACACGACTCGATGCTACTGAGAAGTTCACGACTCCTATCCACTGATACTTGACCGCAGCAAGCAAGCCCAGTACTAGTGCTACCCATAATAGCTTGAAATAAGTAAAATATCGTGTAAAGGACGACGACCACAACAATCACCAGTAGCGTGCCATGCATCGAACTGCCAACACGCCGCAAAGGGTAGCAGCTATTTAGTCGCGGCCGATACGCGAGTACCTTTGATCGTGTCCGAAAGGCTTATCTCTCACTGCATGGATTGCGCGCTCCCCGCATAAAGGCCCCGGCAATAAGACCGCGAGTACGGACTCGCTCAGAGCCCGCACTGGGGCGCCGCGTGGTGTATCTAGTATTTGCATCTAGGTGGCTACGCTCCATGGCGGGACCGCATTGAGCAGCCCGGCCATGTGCAGCAGATAATAGTAGACAACTCGGCCAGCCGCGACCAACTTGGTCGTCGTATCGCGGGTCAGCAAGCATGTGATTTTTGAGGCGGGGCGGAGGTCAACAAGCATGTACCATGCGAGTCGCTAAAGGTCATTCCATAAACTAAGGTCACGATACCGTCATTGTCGTCGGTGGTACGTTAATACAATATGTGAAATCTTCTTCTTCCGATGACGAAAAAATGTTCTATACATGACGGTCACTGCGTGACCGCGTCACTGCGTGGGCATGGCAAGGCGTCCGGGGAGATTTCGTCCCACCCCACGCCACGGCAATGCCGTGCCCAGCCACCATCGCACGGGGCACGACCCACCCGCCCGCCGGCCGAGATTATTAAGTTTCAGCATGCATCGGAGAGAACATGCCTTCACTAAATGGTCAACACAATGGTAGGCCTCCGCTTCCTCCCAACTATTGGCCAATAACGCAGCTCCCCCAACACCTCGTCCCGTATAGCACATCGTAGCACAAGTATATATAGCTACATTACCTCTCATCCTCCCTCCTGAGTGCTCCCCTGCCTGTGAGCCCCTCGCTCCCCGGCTACTGATACTATTTCCGTATCACGCTAGTTGCCTCGACCCTTGCAGCACCCCATTGGACGGGACGTTTATCTACGGGACGGGACGTTTATCTACGACACGGAACCATATGCAATGCTAGCGGCGAGGTCTCACAGCGCCACAACACGCGCCACCGCAGTACATGTGATGTGCCGCGGGTAATTGGTCGGGGAGTTAGTTGGTGCTGAGTTGCTATGGAGTTTGAGGGGTTGGCTATGCATCACGTACGTGGTGCGCATGACGTCCAAACCATGTCGCCGTGCGCATGGTCCCGCCTCTGCGAGGCGGTGACGCGATGATGATCTTCATGTCACGCGACGCGACCCAAATGGCATGTTCGTGTGTGACATGTCCGTGCATCACCGCGTCATCGGCAGTACAGGTACCCGTACGGAAACCCGATGACGATGACGCCGATACTACCGTATAGAACGTGTTAATGAGAATATATACATGTACATGTACCAGCACCAGCGCCAGGCAACATATATAGATATATGTCGCCGTGATGGGCGTACGTAGTGTCGTCCTAGTGCCTTTTGGGTAATTTTTGATCAGCTTTTGCAGCTAGCCCATGGCATGTAAATAACTATGTCGTCCGTGGCCGCGTGACGCTCGGCGGTCTCGACCCTGCCCGGCCGGACTGGAATGATACACGTAGCGACCAGCGAGAACGAGGCCATCACGACTTACCACATCCCCACCCCCTTCGGGGATGATGGCTGCTCGCCTATCTAGACCCTAGCATGCAACCACCGGCCCATGACCGCTTCTCGGCCAGAGTAGTAGGCCCCCTTGCTTGACTAAGAAAGTGGGCCGGATAAATCGGCGCTTTGGGTGGTCCCATGGTTGGGTTCCTAGGCTGCTTGGTTCGGAATTCGTGAGTGGGGCCGATAAAACGTACGGGTGGCCCTATTCATTTCAAGACTGCAATCCCGATCACCATTGAGGCCTATGCGCCCCAAGCGAAGCCATTCAGCCACTGTTAGAGTGGCATGTAGCTGCAAGGTAGTGCCCCTAACTCGGGAAGGTGGCGATCGTGTTGGGCATACGCCATACGCGGGCCGGTGGCGGTATAGCATTGAAGGTCGGTGAGCGGCGGGCGGTGGTGATGAGCGATGAGCACTCACACCTAGCCCGAGGACCTCGCTAGCTCAGCACCGCCCCCCCACGATCTGGCCAGCTCATCCCCCCTCCCTCCGCCAGCTCGCAGACTGCTAGCTAAGCAATATATGTGCTACCTTTATGTTGGTGGGATCGCTGTTGGGTTGTATGACATCACGCCGGTAGTCCGGGATGGTGGCATGTATTGCGTGTCACCCGAGGAAGTAGGTAAACGTCTGCGATGTTATTACGGGCTGCACGCACCGCGCTGGCGTGTAGCGACCGCGCGGCACCCGAAGTCGCGATATCAATGCCGTTCGGGGAACCCTCCATGTTTTTCCTTACGGGCGGTGTTCGCGGTGAGTGCACCATAGCGACGGGGGGCGGTGCGGGTTAGGTCCTGCGAGTCGGTCACAACGGGATGCCCGCGTTTTGCTGTGTTGATATCATTTTATTCAACAAAACTGCTGACCCACCGCGCTGACCCACCGGCACCGCTCGCCCATATAACTATTGACCCGACATGAGCGGTATTGTGGCGGACCACCGCATATCCCCAAATAGCCATGCTTCATGGGTAGGTCTCTGAGCTCTCTCGGTACCCTTCCATTTGCCCCGCTACCGGTGAATGCATATAGTCAAACGGTCTTTCTTATTTTGCGCCTAGCTATCACCTATGGTTTTCACGTCTGATACTCGGCAACATCCACAGCCGCGCAGATTCTTGTTGGTACTATTATTAAGTACCCGTATATGGCAATAATTCCAGGCAAATCCGCAGATACCATGCTTCTTAGGGGACCCATTTGCTGGGTCGCAACTCCGGTGTCAAGGTGGTCGTCCCGGTGGTTGTTACCCCATGGTCAGTCAGGACGGGTTGAACATGGCGGGCCGGATTTGTTTAAAAAAGCACTTAAAATACATACAGTCTGGGCCACGTATCCGCGGTTAGGAAGGTATTGATGAAAGTAATGCGGGGCGCTCCGGCGCGTAGTCTCTAGGCGACTTGATGCTGCCCACCCGAGCCCACTCCCGTCGCCGCGACCTTCAAGTTAGCCAGCTCGGTGCACGAACGCTATATCGCAGCACAGCTAAAATCGAAAACTCCAATCCTAGTCCATTTTGCGAGCCTATCACCGCCGTAAGTTGTTGCTAACCGGACGGCATGATGATGGGGTGGCGGTAGTGTGGCATTCAGCTGCCGGATGCGCCGCCGTCATATAGGGATCGATCGAGGTGGCATACATTGGTGGCCGGCTGACACCGACCAGCTGCATGCATGGGTCTGCGAGGGGTAGCCCAGTTGTGGCGCGGAGTAGCGCATTGAAGCCGGATGTCCCATCGGCGCATGGGTCGTTATGCCCGGGAATGGCAGTCTTCTACACCGTCGAGCCGAAGGCCGGCGGCATGGGGGGCTAGTGTGTCGCGAGGCGCGAAGAGAGTTTCCCCCGTATGAATTGAACGGCCCGTTGTCCATGTGGGATACTGGTTGTGTGCTCAAGGAGCCCGCGCACGGTGCCCTCTGGACGATCGTCGACCGCATCCTGGCAAGCGAGACATTATGTCCTCGAGCTGGGCGTGGGGCATCACATCTGAGTGTTGGCTTGTACACCAAGGACCTTGCATGTCACGAAGACACGAGCTCTATCACATCGCGAACCCATGGTGGGTGCGCTGCGACAAAGGAAGATGGGGACAGCCAAGCACCCTAGTGCTTTCAAGCCCACGACGAAGCAACATTCGGAAGCAGGACTACATGGGATGTCTGCATCGGGAAGCGCGCGCGGGGTGATGCCGTACGGGCGTGCGGCAACTTCCGCCGAACGATTAAATTGCCGAGAGGCTGCTGGGTCGGTGCAACTGGCTGGGTCGGTGCCGCTCCGCGGCCTCGGGCGGTCGGGCACGCCACGTGGACATGCTAGCTAGCACCGTAAAGGTGCCGCACCGCCCTGCAAAGTAGACAAGGGAAGAGGAAACCCCACTACTTGAAGTATAAATCACAATCGTTTGATATAGTTACTAGGTAACTATACATGAGCTAGCTGCAAAAGGCGATCAGGAAACCCCCGAAAAGGCAATAGGAAACGTCAACTACAGCAATTGCGCGGTGGAAATATTTTGGGTGATTAGGGACGGGTGTCTAATTAGATATGTCAACTGGTATGGAGATGGGGGTGAAACCCAGGAAATGTTTTCTAATTATGGCCCCCTCTGGATCAAGGCATTCGCCGGCTGTTGTGCTCATCTATTAATCTTTTTGGTTACAGGGAGAGCGTCAAGAGAATAATGCTTTTTGTGCTCATCTATCCATTTGTCAGTCGCCGCTGCTGGCACTACAGGGTATCTTTCGCGGATGTGGCGAACGAACGTGATAGTTCACGTTATATCGTTCGGACATTAGGCGAGTGAAGTAAGCAGGTAAGTACAACGGCACTTACCTGCCAAGCCCCCGCACCGCAGGGTACAGTTCCAATGCGCGGCGACGCATGCGATAGTCGCGAATGACAGCGGTGGTAAACGACGACATCTACAAAAATACGCTTGTCCACCGCCGACCCCCAACGCTATGCGGTCGCAGCACAAAGCGTGAGCGCACTTCAAGTGGACGTACACTTGCTTAGCTGCCGGTTTGGCGCCATTCGAGCTAGTCGCGTGCTCTACTGCTATCCCGGCCTGCTCGCGGTGAAAAAGCCGCTGTGCACCGCACCCCGAGGCGAGTCGCTGCCCGGCTATACGTATTAATTAAGGGGTTGGTAGGAGAGGGGAGGGTGAGAGTACTATGCACAGAGGGGCTTGACCACGGCGCCAATACAACAGTAGATGGGCATGCAGCCCGCCAAGGGCATCCGCGGGGGCAGCAAGACGTGGCGCCGACCAACCGGCCAGACGCCCGCCTTTGCACAGGCTCCGGGCAGCGCGGGCGCGGCGAGCGCGGCGCCCTCTCGCGCTCCCGGTGAGTCCTCTGCCCACCGTCCCCTGACTGCCCATCGCGAAACGAGAACAGGGCGCGGCGGATAGGCTTTCGGGCGGGCTTGCCGTGGGATCTGTTCAGGCAATACAGGTATTCTTATCTGTCTCCACAAGCTCAGCTCTGACTGGACATGCTTATCGCCCATCCACTGCCGCTGCAGCCACGTCTGGCGCCAAGGCCGCTCCCCATCCACGCACGGCGCCGCGCAGCGGCTCGAACAAGTGGGTCCGCAGCGAACAACCAGCGGCGGGGGGCGCACCGCCACCGGCACCCGCCCAGCGACGCGCCGCCGCCAGCAAGCCCCCGCCGCGCCCGGCACCGCAGCCTCTGCCTGGTGCCTACGTCAAGCAGCAGGCGCATCAGCTGGTGCGGGCGGTGGCGCGCCCCGCGGGCAGTGCAGCGCCTGTGCCCAAGCCGCCCGCCCGCCCGGCTCCCAAGCCACCGTCAAGGGCGGCCGCACCAGTACCTGTACACAAGCATTCGGCTGCACCCGCCACGAGTGGACCTCCCACCAAACACAAAGGTGCCTCGCCCCCTTCCACATACCGCACTAATGCCCCCTACCTTGGCCTGAGTTCAACAACTGTCGTTTTACCAAATTATGATTTCGTATTTTTTATCAATTTCAATACTGTTTTAAGTGTGATGCTAACAGCAGGATGTTCTATCCCCGATCCCCCTGGGCAGGGGGTTCGAATAGCACATCCTTTTTTTTTTTGGGGGGGGGGGGGGGGGGGGGGGGGGGGGGTTGAGGGGGGGTTCGCCTCCCGCCTGCCCCCGGCCGCTGTATTTACACCTTTACGTGTCCTCCAAACCAGCAGACCGCATTCTACCACCACCCCCCGAGTTGGGCCGAGGTCCCCCGGCAAATCAAGCTGTCACACTGGACACCCACATGAAAGTCCCCCGCACACAGGCGGGAATGCATTGTAAATATATAAACGACACACTTATCACGGCGGGCAATACAGAGATGCCGGACTGTGCCGCAACCAACGGTAGTTTCGCCACCTCTGGAAACCGGAAAGCATCCCCCTACGCAACCACTTACTCCCCTCTCTCCCCCGCCACAGTCTGGCGGCGCGAGGACGGCGGCAAAGTGGCCCTGAGTGCGGACACAGCGGCAGCTGGTGCGCCCAGAGCAAGCGGGAGCCGACCGTCCGGCCCACCCGCCGGAGAGCCGACCAGCGCATGCGCCGCGGGCCTGGTGCCCAGCTACAAGCTGAGCCAGAGCGGCTTCAAGCTCATCCGCAGCGGGCTGACCAGCGGCATCCAGGCCGCGCAGCTCTCACCCGCGTACAGCGCCCGCCGCCGCGTGCTGGTCGGGTCCCCCCCCCCCCCCCCCCCCCACACACACACACACAGTTCTGCGCCACCCTTTCGCCAAAATTCTGTATATATGTATATATCAGCTCGGCTAGGTGGGAAAGGGAGGAAGGGGGGGGGGGGGGGGTCCTGACTCGGGATTATGTGGCAGGGGCGTTGTTGTCATTATCATCGGTGGTGGCAGCAGTAGCTAACACATCTGGGTCCCCCCCCCCCCCCCCCCCCCCCTCTCCCCCTCCCCAAACCAAATGGTTGTCACATGCAGCCGCAACAAATATGTCAACGTTCGCTTCGACAGACTCTTGAGGGCGATCGCGCTGTTTATCCGTAATTTTTTTGTTGAACATATCGCTTTCGCACCAAATTTGCCACTAGTTCCTGCCTCTGCTGTACCAGGGGTCAAATGGGGCCTTGCCGTGTGGGGAATTGCTACCCGGTGGGAATGATAGGGACAGCATCACCATAATCGGTATCTGTGCTGCCCGGCAGTCCGGCATGCAGAAGGGTACCTGTCATCTTGTGTCGTTTGTTGATTAAACAAAGCATGTGGCGCCCCTAGCATGGTGCATAGCGCTGAACTAGGGTAATTTGAAACCCTAATACACAAGGGTGGCGGCGTGCGACACAATCCCGAGCACGGGCAGCTAAGGCATTAGGCATGCTGACGGCCGCGGGCGGGGGCACGCATGCGGCGGGGCTCGCGGCCACGCAGCGCTGGCAGGGGCAGCTGGCGACGCGGCGGCCGCTGCACGCGAGCTCGGGCGGGTGGCGGGGGCGCAAGGCGGGCGCGCAGCGCCGGGCCAAGGCTGGCCATGCCAAGGTGCCCCCCCCCCACCCCCCCCAAACACACACACGTACACACAAGCGTCCCTATGTTGCTGCCGCATCCATAACCTGCTCTGCCCTCACTGGCATGCGCTGGGTTTCCATAGCGATGAGGCGCTGCTCATTGGGGCAGAGTCCATTCATGCATCATCGCGGACATTATTATACGTGTGTCCTTCTGAGCGTGCCCTTTTGGTGCCTGCGTGAGCCCCGCAAACGCTTCAGGATTGGAAACCTGCGTCAATAATCACGTGGGGTTTCCCGATCCATTTGACGCCTGAAGTTATGTTGCGCTTTGAGTCTTTGGGGCGAGTTGAACATTGTGCGGACTCAAAATGGCTTGAGGGCACCCCGCTTGTCAACATGTCCGGTATTCTCTGAATATTTGTGAAGCGCGCGGATGTGTGTTACGGTGCACCATCGGATCATGGTCACATCCCCGTACAGAGAGGCATTACGGTACAGTGAGCTCGCTGCTGATTGGAGCGCTTGCTACCCCGGTCAGTCCCCCCCATATCCGCGTGGCTCTGATGGCGCCTGGATTGCCCTCGTACAGGACCGTGGGAACGCGCAGCCGCGCCCGGCCAGCAAGCCCTCCAAGCTGAAGCGCATCGGGGAGCACGTGTACAGGGTGGAGGGCACCGGCGCGGGTCAGACGCTGACGCGGCAGACGAGTGACACGCTGTCCCAGGTCGCGGCAGCAACAGCG
Source organism: Tetraselmis striata (assembly GCA_006384855.1). Classification (NCBI taxonomy): domain Eukaryota; kingdom Viridiplantae; phylum Chlorophyta; class Chlorodendrophyceae; order Chlorodendrales; family Chlorodendraceae; genus Tetraselmis; species Tetraselmis striata. Next base: position 60,860 of record VCJN01000467.1, read on the forward strand.
GCCCGCAGGTATGCTTTCTTACATCCCCTGGCCTTCTCTGCGAATCGTGAATTTGGTCGCCCGGCCATCCCGTCTTCTGTTGGTTGCCGGTACTCGTGCGGGCTCTGTGGTCAATCGCTTCAGTGGTGCTCGTTTGCCCCGTCTCCAACGTCACCCCCCCCCCCCCGCCCCCCTCCTCTGCCGCTCTTTGTTCCCGCCGGTCCCCACCCGCAGCCCAACGAAAAGCGCTGAACTGGGCCAATCTCGGGTTGCCTCAACAAACTTCAGCACAGCTTCCAGGCTCAAGAACGCCCATCAATTCATGAGTATTGCATCACAAGCTGTAGCTGGAAGTGTGCTCGTTAGCGTACAAAACACCTGTGTCACCAGACATTCCTCACCATGTGGCAAAACACCTTCGCCACTTTGCAGCGACATGCCGGCTCCTGGGAGCTCAGTGCCCCTCTAAAAGGGAGCGTATGCTGACCACTCCCTTTTCTCGGGGACACATGCACGTTTTCTCTGTATCTGGGTAGGTCTTGGGGTATGGACTGGACGCCCGTCCAATACTCATCTAACAGCAAGGGTAATTGGACGAGATGAGTCATTCCCCTCATCGGGGATAGGCCCCGGAAGTATCATTGCCATTTACATTTGGTAGAGCTTTCCATGTATGCCCTTCCATTCAGTAGAGCTTTCCATGAGGCGGGATAAGCCGGTTTTATTGTTATTTCCAGTTATCTTTTGGGGGCAGAAGCAATGAATATATAAACTTATTTACATATATAAAGATAGCCCGCACGGGCCGACGAGCTGCACTTGCGCGTGCTTGCTAGAGCAGTCTGCGTATGGACTTCGCCTCCTCAACCACCAATGGTGCACCAACCCCCCCCCCCCCCCCCAACTTGACATGCCACACGATGTTTGTGAAATTGGCCTATGGATTAGCCAACCGTTCTGCCAGTGCGCTGGATTTCTGGGGGTCAATCCCAATGTCCATGCTACCTGTGGTTCTCGCGCCCGGCATATCATGGATTCGGGCACCCTCTTGCCATGCTGCACCCCGCACCCCATGCTCGGCAGCTCTCCGCCTGGTCTCCTATTCTTGTAGTTACTTCCGTGGTGATGCGCCTATGCAAGAGAGAGCAGTGCCTGTGGTATTGGTCGATACATGGGCCGGCCTGGTGCTGCTTGTAGCCCATGCGCTACCGTTGCTTTCTGCTGCCTGGAGGGTTGCCGATGCCACTTACCCTTATCACCCCCTCCTCCCTCTCCCGCCCCGGGGCCGTCTCCTTGACGAGTTGTTGCCCACTGCTGCCAGGGTGGCAACCGCAGCGAGCGCCGCCGTGACGGCGCGCCTGAGGGCGCAGCAACAGGCCGCCAGCACAGGCGTGCCCACCGCGGTGAAAGGCAGCAGTCGCGCCGCAGCGCTGCTGGCGTCCGCCAAGCGGCAGAGCCGCATGCGCGCGAGCCAGTCGCTAGGGAAGCAGGCGGGCCTGCTGGCGGTGCGGCGACGCGTCTTCAAGCGGCTCAACGTGTCGCAGCGGCGCCCATGCCCCGTGTTTTGCCGGTAACCCTCCCCCCCCCCCCCCCCCCCCCAAAAAAACCGCCTGGGATGTATCACCGATACTTTGTCAACCTCCGCTGTGCCAAAACGCTTTTACGATATATATCATGCCATACTATAGCCAAAATATTTCGCTTCATTGTCAACACAAGAGCAGCTCGCTCTGCCTGACAAGACGAACGCAGTGTTGGTCCGGGAATTATCCCGCAGTCTGCCACAGCTCTCCCTTTCTCCCTCCCTCTCTCTCTCTCTCTCCCTCTCTCCCTCCCTCTCTCTCCGTTTCTCTCTCTTTCCCCCCCTTTCTTTTTCTTTTTCTCTCTCTCCCTCTCCCCCCCCCCCCCCCCCCCTCCTCCCTCCCTCCCTCCCTCTCTCTCTCTGCTGTGTGGTGTCCACGACTTTCGGCCCGGTCCAGCACTTCACAAGCCCTCCGCATCCGCGAGAAGGCACTGTTGGTGTTGCGCCGTTCCTTATTCAAAGCCGGATGTACCGCTCGGCATGTGGCAACGTGGTCTCAGAGCGCTGCACCGGCCTCCGGCACCGCTGTATCCACTGCCTGAGCTGTCTCCCAGCCGCAACACCTTGCCTGCGCGGCTTTTCACTTACCACCGCAAGGCACCTATGCTATACAAGTATCTGTGTCTATTTTAACAGTTTAAAATCTGGATTGTTCTGCATTAATGGATTTATGTCAGAGCCGCCCCTACGCTGCCCGGTGACTCGCAGGACGGGCCGCTGCAAGGAGAAGAACGCCGGGCTGTGCGCGATGACGCATGACCCGGACAAGGTGGCGGTGTGCCCTCGCTGGCTGCTGGGCAAGTGCACCGACGCCAACTGCACACGCCAGCACCAGGTGGGGGCGCCGCGTGCTGTTTCCCGCTTGAAATGAACGGCCAAATAATCAGCATTGTCACGATGCTGAGTACAAGCTATTTAGAGACCTTTATATGGGTTATCCCAGGTTTCGGTTCGGAATGGAAACACCCCTCTGAATGTGTATTGGCGTGGGTTAAGCGCGACACGCGGGTACATTGCGGGCTGACTTCAGTGTGTGTGTGTGTGTGTGTGTGTGTGTGTGTGTGTGTGTGTGTGTGTGTGTTTTTTGGGGGGGGGGGGGGGGTAGATATATGTATTAGTTAGGGGGATGAATTAGATTATATTATGTATTATTGTATGGTATTACTATACATTGTTATATATTACCATCATATATAGAATGTCATCATATACTGTCTTCAAATTGATGATGATGCCGGATACGCATCGCCCGCAGCGGACATTGTCGGACATCGGTACGCGGCAATGGGCAGCAACATCACCCGCTCGCGCTTGGCTCGGCTCCGTTCAGTAAAGCGGAAAGTGCGTCGGCGAGCGCTGCAAGCTAGGGTCTTTCCATTTTGCACCCTTAAGCTTGGGTCATGCATCCGGCGGAGAGTTTCATGCCCGCTTCAATCGGATGCCTCCCCGAGTATGCGCTTCTGCAACGGTTCTTACGCTGCAGATCTGCGCGGGTATCGTGTTTTTCCCGTACCATCCCTCTCTCACGCTAGGCACTCGAGCACCAGCGCAAGCACTGGCAGTGCATGTATCGCAGTGCCTGGCCTGGGCGCCGTCATGCGCATGCGCAAACGGGCCTGTGCAGGCCGGTGGTGCCTCGTGTATCATTGGCGGCTGAACACCCCCCCCCCCCCCCCCCCCTCCCGCGCCGTCCCTGTCCTCTCCCGGCCCCATCCCCCCCTCCTTGTCCCGCGTTGGCGTCCCTCGCAGGCACGGACAGAGTTGATGCCCATCTGCGCCTACTTTCTGCAGGTAACGCCGCCCATTCGCTCCTGACCTTTGCCTTGCTATAGCAGGACTGTCAACACGACGGCCGCGCTGCTAGGCTGTGTGTGACGCTGAATTTGTGTGACGTTGGCGTGGGCGTACCGCAGGGCAAGTGCAGCCATACCGAGTGCCCCTACTTGCACGTCAAGGTTGACCCAGGTGGGCGCCGTGCCGGCAGGGGGGTTGCAAGACCCTGATGACAATGGCTGTCCCCGCCCGCCTACGTCATGCCCACTTGCCCCAGGGGCAGCCTGCCAAACGCAACGCAGCGTGATTCAGCCAACACCCTAATTAAAACATATCAGGTAAAGAATATTCACTATCATGAAGCTGCGAAATACTTTCCGTATGCTTCCGAGTGTTGCACGTGCGCAACAGCGCTCCGCCGTTGAAGTACCCTTCGGGGAATCGTGTTTGCGTAGTATAGGGGTCGTTAGATTAAGGTGCTTGGCAAAATGGCCACGCCGCCACCGCAACCATTAAACGAGCCCTTGCTATAACCCTCAAATTAGACCTGCTAGCAACCCATGGGAACATCCCCGAATACTTATCATGCACCACATAGTTAGCATGCGATCATTCCCTGTAGTTTCGTGTAGGTCTGACCTCAGGCAGGTAGGGCGGGTTCTTATCCGCAGTGTTCCCATTACTACACCCGCACACGCACACACACACACACACACACACACACCGTCCGAGTGTCGTTGCGCCGTGGCCGGCAGGTCGGTCGTGCGCACACAGGAATCCGCACGACACCCACCGCCCAGGGGCACCCTACCTCATCTGGTCTTACATTATTCATTGTGGTGCCTCACACAGTACCTGAGGAATGATACCCGTATGTTGTCATTGAGACCATAACTACCCATTTAGTTTACCCCCCCCCCCCCCCCCCCCACACACACACACACGTCTACACGTACCAAAACCGCCACCACCACTCCCATCACCACCACACCCCCCCCCTGCCGGTGGCGTTCTCTCCTGGCAGGCGCGCCGGTCTGCCAGGCGTTTATGCGCGGCTACTGCCCCAAGGGGCGCGACTGCCCCATGAAGCACCTCAGCAAGGCGCAGCTGAAGGAGCTCCGCGCCAGCGCGCGCTCCGCCAACGGCGCAGACGGCGCCGCCGCCTCGCCCCTGACACAGAGGACCAAGTTCAAGGCAGGGCGGCGGCGACCCCACCCACCCTGTGCTTGATATCGTCCGTGTAGAGTTATCCTGTCTCCAGTCCTTCGGGTGGTCCACATCAGTGTCGCCGTGTCGTCACACCCTCCTACGCCTTCACTAATACCCTTGCCTTTTCCTCCTGCTCCCGATCTCCTCATCTTCATCCTCCTTAATCCTTCTTGTCCAGAGCCTCAATCCCCCCCCCCCCCCGGGCCCCCGCCCCCCTGTCCTCCTCTCCTTCCCCTTCCTCATCCTCCTCTCCGCCTCTTTGTGAACCCCATCTACACTCTCGACCTTCTCCCCATCCCCATCGGCATCCTCCAATTCGTGATCCACCTCCTATCCGTACTCCTGCTCCTTCCCGCAAATCCATGCCTGATCAGCGACTAGCATGCGACTGCAAGATGCACCCCGGCCATGGCACATGTCAAGCCATGGCTCCACTGACCCCCACTTGTGCCGTGGCGGGCGGCAGCTGGTGCGATGTCCCGCCGCAACGACCTCCACTCCGGCCAAAGCCGGCGGCGAGCCGGCCCCGGGCGCCAAGCGCAAGCGCCAAGAGGGCCCCGAGTCCGCCAGCCCGCGTAAGGAGCCGAGACCGGAGGCCGAAGGAGGAGGCGGCATGACGGCCGTGAAGCCGGCCTTCCTGCGGGTTGTCCAGGCCGGGTTCATGCGGCCGCCGGTCAGCCGGCCAGGCGGCGGCCCTCCCATGCATGGAACCGACTTCTGGGGGGCGGAGACCGGCCGCGTTGAGCCTGGTGGCGGCCACCTGAGCGGCGCCCCACCCGCCACACACCCGCACGACAATGCGCCGCCAAGCGACGATACGGCCCGAGACTGAGCCATGCATACCGCGGGCCCCGTCGGTGCTGTTTTGTGCCGCTGCTTTGAATGCCCAAGCCGGGGTGCCTAATACGATCGCGATGACATTGTGTGCAAGTGGCAAGCAGCAGAGGCTGAGGGGAATGCTCACTCACGAGCATCGGTGGGCATGTACTACCATGCTATGTACAAACGGGGAGGGGGGGGAGGCATTTCACCAGCGCTCAGCAGAGGCAAGTTCCAAGACCGCACTACTCAACGTGTAGCGGTGTACAAGACGCATGAAGCGCAGTGTGCTTGAGATATAGGGCACGGTTACGTATATTGCAGGGGGAGGAGAGGGGTACACGGTGTTGTCGCTGAGGCCAATGCGTAGGTATGCATCGTACAGAGCAGCTTGGTGTATGGAGCGACATATTTGCAAGATGGCAAGACGTTGCTAATCCGCTGGCACCATGACCACTGTGAATGACCCTGGCGAAGATCGGGCGCGTCTGACCGCATTGTAAGAAAGTGGGGGAGCCGTGCTGACCACGCCCCGGCGGAACAGAGTAGCTGCACCATCAGGGTGCGTGTCAATAGCTCGATGTAGCATGATAGTGATGTGATGTAAGAGAGATGGAACATCAATCGTCTTGCAGCGGTAGTCGTGATAATTTGGGCGGAAATTCGGTTTGGTAGCCCGGCGTGCAGTCTCAAGGTTTCCAGCATCTGGCACAGTATAAAGATGTGCCTCAGCCACTACTGGTGCCACAACACCGACCTGCGTGCTGCCTCCCTCCCTAAGCATAGGCACTCCTCACAAGCCATACAGCGCCGCTGTGCAAACACCGCCGCTGTTTGACATCAGCAGGTTCCCCGCACATTTTCTTGAGTCAAGGCGCCTTTCTTTCTGCTGGCGCTGCCGCAGCGTTTTCCGCACCTCTCTTGTCCCCACTGCACAGCAACATCAAAAATAGATACATGCATATATATGTATATATACACCCCTCCACATAAGTCCGGGTTTTGCATTTTCGATCGCAAAGCGCATGCATGGGCGAGGATAACGCCGGCTGCATGTGCATACATGCTAACTACAGTGGGAATAGTTCGGGCGAACGCCTATTGTGCGCTTTATACCCACCCGCGCGACAACACGACCATTTGTGGGCGCCCTTTCAAAAACGCGAAATCATTGCCTGGTGCGTTGGCGCCAGAAAGTTGTGGGTTGCGCCAACCGTCCAAACCTATGGAATCGCGGCACTCGTCGCACCAAACTCGGTGGATACGGCCCTTGGCATAAGTTGCACACACCGTGCGTGTAGGCCACTGAAAGCATGTCGCTATAGGCACGACGTGACACCCCAACGTCAAGTTGGCCACTGTGGGGAGCAGTTTTGGGGTGAAAATGCTGCTGTTTCTGTGGCGAACGCACGTAGGAGAGGCGCTCGATGGCCCCCTTGGCGTAGGGCAATGCTCTACTATCGGGGCGCGTGGTGGAATGCCAGTTGCACCGTTTCGTGGGCGGGGTGGCGCGGTAGGGGCGTGGATTCTGATTAATATGAAATTCCTTGAAAAATGTTGTGGAAAATGGCATTTTGGCTGGTAGATGTGTGTATCGCTAGGAGGTGGCACATGCCAAGTGTTGGTGGTCCGTGGTCATCCACATACATAACGCTCTCGCGCAACTGAGTATGGGGCTTAGACACGCACTTGGCGCAAAGCCACGCGCCCGATATGGGTGGGCACATGAGGCAGTGAGGGGCAACTTGGATGATCATCTTTGGGGATTTTTTCCGGAGACCCAAAAAATCGATTTTGTGATTATGGAAGAGTGTTCCCGACGCAGAATTGAACGAGGAATCGCGTGATATTTTTAAAAAGTTTTTCTGAGCAAACCCTGAGAAGTTATAGCGTTTTGAAGCCAAGGGGGTGTTGCCGCGCGTGGCCGACACTGATGCCATGCCAGTATCGCAACGCGACATGCACTGGCCGCCGCCCACACGGCTGCACCCCAACCAAATGCACCCGAGCCCCTCGCCAATGTGTTTCCTCACGCGTTCATGGCCATCCCGCCGTTTGGTTGCCTATGCACGCGCGTCGGCGTGTGCGTGGTCCCGACCCCGGTTGTGGTGCAGTTGCAGGCGACGCCCATCCACGCACCAAGTGCAGCGTGATTCCCTAGTCAAAGGTCATTAAGCTTCGGTTTGAGCCACTCGTCATGCAGGTTTTATAAAGCCCTCTGAGATTCCAGGGTTTCATCTCATATACCCTACGTTCAGGTACCCTAGACTTGTGAAGTCTTGAGACTGCCGAAAAGGGACCCCAAACTTATGTGCAGGGGTGTGTTGGCCATATGTCATTCGGCCATATACAGCCGACGCGGCATGTTTGAATCACCCCAATGCTCCTACTGGCTGCATATGCCCATGACGCATCCACATGCGAGCCACGGGCTCGAAAGGGCTCACTGTCCCAAGACGCCTTATTACGACCTCGTCGAGCGCGCTTGGTGCGGCGCACACCCCTCCACATAAGTCCGGGTTTTGCATTTTCGATCGCAAAGCGCATGCATGGGCGAGGATAACGCCGGCTGCATGTGCATACATGCTAACTACAGTGGGAATAGTTCGGGCGAACGCCTATTGTGCGCTTTATACCCACCCGCGCGACAACACGACCATTTGTGGGCGCCCTTTCAAAAACGCGAAATCATTGCCTGGTGCGTTGGCGCCAGAAAGTTGTGGGTTGCGCCAACCGTCCAAACCTATGGAAATCGCGGCACTCGTCGCACCAAACTCGGTGGATACGGCCCTTGGCATAAGTTGCACACACCGTGCGTGTAGGCCACTGAAAGCATGTCGCTATAGGCACGACGTGACACCCCAACGTCAAGTTGGCCACTGTGGGGAGCAGTTTTGGGGTGAAAATGCTGCTGTTTCTGTGGCGAACGCACGTAGGAGAGGCGCTCGATGGCCCCCTTGGCGTAGGGCAATGCTCTACTATCGGGGCGCGTGGTGGAATGCCAGTTGCACCGTTTCGTGGGCGGGGTGGCGCGGTAGGGGCGTGGATTCTGATTAATATGAAATTCCTTGAAAAATGTTGTGGAAAATGGCATTTTGGCTGGTAGATGTGTGTATCGCTAGGAGGTGGCACATGCCAAGTGTTGGTGGTCCGTGGTCATCCACATACATAACGCTCTCGCGCAACTGAGTATGGGGCTTAGACACGCACTTGGCGCAAAGCCACGCGCCCGATATGGGTGGGCACATGAGGCAGTGAGGGGCAACTTGGATGATCATCTTTGGGGATTTTTTCCGGAGACCCAAAAAATCGATTTTGTGATTATGGAAGAGTGTTCCCGACGCAGAATTGAACGAGGAATCGCGTGATATTTTTAAAAAGTTTTTCTGAGCAAACCCTGAGAAGTTATAGCGTTTTGAAGCCAAGGGGGTGTTGCCGCGCGTGGCCGACACTGATGCCATGCCAGTATCGCAACGCGACATGCACTGGCCGCCGCCCACACGGCTGCACCCCAACCAAATGCACCCGAGCCCCTCGCCAATGTGTTTCCTCACGCGTTCATGGCCATCCCGCCGTTTGGTTGCCTATGCACGCGCGTCGGCGTGTGCGTGGTCCCGACCCCGGTTGTGGTGCAGTTGCAGGCGACGCCCATCCACGCACCAAGTGCAGCGTGATTCCCTAGTCAAAGGTCATTAAGCTTCGGTTTGAGCCACTCGTCATGCAGGTTTTATAAAGCCCTCTGAGATTCCAGGGTTTCATCTCATATACCCTACGTTCAGGTACCCTAGACTTGTGAAGTCTTGAGACTGCCGAAAAGGGACCCCAAACTTATGTGCAGGGGTGTATGTATATGTCATCATGCTTATTAGTGTCCCGTAGTCACCGCTAAGTGTGTCCAGTGGCTGGCCTGTGGCCATGTAAAGCAATAACTCGTTAGTTTTCAAGATTTTGACACGTTAATCGCCGTCTTCGTAATGGCTGTGTGCTGTGTCTGTTCGTTGTTTATGCTGCTATAGTCGCTATATGATACGTTATTGTTGCGAGTAGTGTCGAGAGGGAGAGAGAGAATATCTAGAGTACTACACATATACATGTATATATCTGGGCCTAGTAATTTATGGGGTTTTATTTCTGAATTAACAATGGTAAATCACTACTAATTTTAATTATTAAAACCTTGAAAAAAAATTAGCCGGATACTCTGTAGAATAGAGTATTATTGTTGGGGGGGGGGGGGGGGGGGGGGGGGGGGGGAGGGGGGGCTGTCAGTAGGATAGAGTGTTTTTTTATCATATATTGCTGCTGATGAATCGCATGTTTTGCAACATTTGATGACTCCCGCCAGAACTCATCGGCAGCGACAGCTACTGGATCCATCTTGTTACCAAGGGTGTTGCAGAGCATTCACATCACACAAGATGAATACTTTTATCATCAGCATTCGCCGGGGTTACTGCGACGGGGGCATGGGGTGTTGCTTGACTCTGCTGATGGTCTGCAAGCAGCTTCCTTACCTCTACGGCGGCAATCAGTGCATCCTCAAATATGCTAATCACATAGTTGTCATTGCCACAGTTCTCAAACAGGCGTAAATGAACGTGGCGATACATCCAACGGCTTATCAATATTATACTTGTTGTTAAGCAGATGGTACATCTCATCTGGAGGGGCTATATAAGGGGCATGCGTTACATCACCTTATCTCCATGTACGGACCATGCGGTAACTCGCTGCTAGGGTCATATCTTTAAGAAATTGAGTTACGTCTCAGTTTGGAAACCCCGTGTCCGGGCGATTTTTTGAGGCAATACGCACCGAATTGATTTCGGGGTGTTGTTCACTTAGTAGTCGTCGGTTTTTCCGACCCGATCTCCCGAACCATCCCGAACTGAGGTATATATGTCTATGCGTATCATGCGTCAAACCCGTTGCCGCAGAACAGCACGGGTGTGAGTCCTTGCGGGGGTTGTGGCCGGGCTGCACATTATGATACAATAATTACGCACCCAAGTATTTCCCACTCCCTGTCGATTGGCTCGGAATCATGCCATGCTTGTGACGAGCGGTTCCTTGAACGCTGCCACGCATGTAGTGGCGGAAGTGAATATGAGACTATCGAACATGTGTTGGAGGCGTGCCCGCGGTGGAGGCGGCATTACCGTCATGAGTTTTGGTTGTCAGTTCGGAGGTCTGAGGCCTGAGGTTGGGACTTAATTGAATAGTACTCAGGTTGCGTCAACACCCGATGATCTAATTGCCTTTATTATTTCGGGCGGGGTCCCTCCTTCATTTCACGGCGCCCTGGATTTTACTATATGGGATTAGAAAAAATCCCATTTATGGGGGCGGGCTTTCGTTTACATTCCCTTTTTGGTTGCTCAAGTATATCGCATTCCAAAATTGCTTTGCTACTCATCCGCGGGATGGGCTTGCCCCCAACTCGCATTACTCGACTGAGACGACTCCTAGATGGGTAGGGCGGACCTTTTGTTGTTAATGCCGGGTATATTATTTTGATGGCCGCAGTGTTTTAGACGGTGATTCAACAGTGATGGAATTCCGTCAATGGCCTACTGCTCTGAGTTGTCTATCATGCATGTGGCTTCGGCAATTTGCTTGATGACCATAACAGAGCGTGGCCTGCCCTGGGCTTTCCGTAACATCGTCGTCGCCTAAACGGCTGCTCTAGAGACGCCGCAAGGGTTTCCCGTTGCCTGCGCTCAGTAGTCCCGGGGGTTAAAAAAAACGGAAACTGAACTGAGTTCGGCACGACCATGATAGCCCCCCCTGCTATATTATTTTTTACATCGGGGCTTTAAACATATGCGCACTACAAAAGTCCCCCCCCCCCCCCCCCCCCCCCCCCCTCTGTGCTACGTGTACCAGTAAGCGACTATAGCGATACTGTACCGGTAACAAATTACGAGCAGCGGAATGAAACACTTATTGGTTATGCCAGTGAGAATTGATATAACGTCAGTACACGCGCTTTTGTAGCTCTCAAGATACCGTCGCCCCGCGAATTAGTGGCACCCCCTCCGTCAGCGGCAACTCCCTCCCTACTACTAGAACCGCAGCCAGGCGGTACTACAGCTCCGCCCTCGGGTACATGTACGGGTGCTGCCTCCGATGCTGATCAACCCACGACTATGGTTGTCCAATGTCACCTCAGCCGTGTGATTCGCTTGCGTGACTTCGTGGCCTCGCTCTTGGCTTCAAGCGTACGGGTGCCGCGTCCTCGCGACTTATTGATACCCTGCGCTTGTACAGCGCGTGCGGGCCGGGCTCCCTATCGCTTTTCTAGTCGGATCACGAGTCAGCCCGCAACATTCCCCATGCTGCTACTTATTCGGCGGGTGTTGGGTCTTCGCCCACGTGGGTGTTCCGCGCTAGTCACATGCCCTGGCCCCACGTGTGGTATTGAACCCGTATGGCTTCGCTCTACGGAGGGCTCGAAGCATAACGCTGTGGATTTCGTCGTGGATGATCATCTGCCCGCGTCGCGAACTCCAAGCACCGCATGCATACCGCTTTGAAAAACATGTGGGCTTCCGTGGCGATTAAAGCGGGGGCGGTGCTCGACCGGGACAGCTTGGGAGTCGGCGACTTGATCCTTTAGACGAGTGGGCTGCGCCCAGCGGACCGCTCGCGGCCGTCAGATTCGAAGCTCAAGCGTCCCGGCAGTGCCCCACACCTGAGTGGAGGACTCGGAATAGGGAGAGCTTAGGGCTATGCATCTCTTAGGCTTCAGAGCCGGGAGGAGGTGGGTCTCTCGACCCAACCTTTCTCAACTCGCCGGAGGCACTGCCGCGACGAGTGGTTTTCACCGCTTCGTGTACTGCTTCGTCATCAACGGCCCACCCACGATGTCCGAGGACGACCGGACCGGCTCGCCAGAGGCGAACGCCCAACCCGACATCTGGCGAGGCGATGACTCACATAGCGCGCATCTCCTGACCCAGCTCCTATCGCAGCTGGCAGAGATGCAGGAACAAATGTCCCACCAGTACGACGAGCTCTACTCATGCCAGATGGAGCTCAACACTAGAAGCCCACAGGAAGCGGAGCGCATCTGAAAAGATTGCTGCTGAGACAGTAGCTCCCGCCTCTCGCGCGGCGACCGAGAGGGCGGCGTTTGGGGACGGCCGTTTGGTCGGACATCCGCCCGGGCCTCGCGGCAAGACTAGCGGAGGCAACAAGCCACCAGACAATTTAGCCATACATGCTTAGCCAATCCGAGCTAGACAACGGCTGACAAAACCGGTGCATGCCCCGCGGCGACACTAGCCAAGCTTGCCAGGACTGCCACGGGCAGGATCAAGAACTGAGACAACGTATGCTGACTTGAACATGCTTGCCTTGCAGTGTGTTGCATGCGTCCTATTGCAGCATTGGGGGGGGGGGGTGTTGATGGTAGATCAGCAATGCAGCTACCGTAGTACCATTGATTAGATCGCTCCGATACACTAGCTGTTCCGGATATGCGCTCATCGCGCATATGAGCCTCATTAGCGCGCTGCGCGCGCCTGATCTCTGAGCTCGGAGGCAGGTCAGAGCACGCGATAGGGGAGCTCGGAGCCGGAGACACGCATATCGCGGAGCGCCTCAGTGTTTGTAACCACTTTTTATT